>PVHX01003556.1:0-141441 GCA_004024805.1 Geosciurus inauris
CTAAAAGGCATATGATCCAAGAAATGAGAAGCAGACTCTGTCAAGCCCCTATAGGATAGGCCCAGAATCAGCACAGTGTCACTTCCACTACATTCTTTTGGTTGATGCAAGTCACAAGCAAGCTCAGATTCAATGTCAATCTCCAACATGTGATTGCCAGACAACATGGTCCATTGGAGGTCATCATCTTTGTAGAATAGCTATGCTGTCAATTACTATAGAAATGCATGGAAAATGTGGAATGGGTTTACATACACATGTATGTTTATGTACACACATATACATATATATACACACATACATACACACATGTTCATATATACAAAGAAGGAGGTGCTAAGTGTAATGCCCAGATCATGGCCACCCCAAAGACCACCAGGGAGACCAAGGCACATATGTAAAAACAAATAGCCTTTATTTCGTGCTTATGCTCGAACTCTCAGACTTCACCACGCAGTGGGTCCGTGCAGAGAGCCCTGAACAATAGCTCAGCAGCTTTTTATAAGGGGAGGGGACGGGTGGTGGCAGTGGATGCGACATATGCATCGCATCATTACGTAAACACCAATTACAATCGTACAGTACCTATGGTAACAATAGTGACCACTCAGAGTTTGGGGGGTGTCTGTAATATTTGGCAGGACCCAATCATGGCTTTTGGAAATTTTTTGAAAATGACCAACTACAAGGTGAGTTTAAGTGACCCACGTGGGGTTCAGGTGGGCTCAGACCTCAGGAATGCCAGGTATGTGATTCTTAACCTCTTTGTCTGCTCTGAGGGTGGTCCCTGAGTAGCTTCAGACTTGAGCTATGTGTATATTTTCCCAGAACCAAAACTCAGGCCTACTAGTTTTTCTAGAGGGTCCAAAGCCTGTCACGGGGTTCATTTTAGCTTGGGTCTTTCACTAAGGTTTGTATATTTTTTAAGGTTGACCCCAAGGATTCATGCATTGGAGGCTTGGTCCTCAGTGTGGTGATATAGAAGTGGTAGGGTCCTTAAGAGGTGAGGCCCAAGTCATTTGGGAGACTGTCCTTAGAAGAAATTGTGGGACCCCACCCTCTCTCTGGCTTCTTATTTTGCAATGTGATTTCTTTTTGTACATGTGCTCCTGGCATGATGCCATGAGGTCCTCACCAGAGCCAAGCTGATGCAAGCATCATGCTTTTGAATCTCCAGAACTGTGAGCTGAATAAACCCCTTTTCTTTATAAAGTTATCCTCCC
Source organism: Geosciurus inauris (assembly GCA_004024805.1). Classification (NCBI taxonomy): domain Eukaryota; kingdom Metazoa; phylum Chordata; class Mammalia; order Rodentia; family Sciuridae; genus Geosciurus; species Geosciurus inauris. Next base: position 1,224 of record PVHX01003556.1, read on the forward strand.
TTGCATTATAGTAATAAAAAATGGACAAGAGGGGGGAGAGAGAGAGAGACTGAGATTAATAGGCAAAAGCTTTAAATGTATGATTCCATAAAGCACGGTATCAATGCTACAGGAATAGATGACTTCATATTACCATTTTACTGATGAAAAACTGATGCATGGAAAGGCAATGTAATTTTATCAGGATCACATAAGTTATGCATGATACATCAGTCTGACTCTGGAGGTAGAGCTTTCCCTATCATCTCACTGCCTTGCCATGTAATGACTTTCATCAGTTGTCAATATGTATGTGGAAGACTTGAATGAATAAATGTTATTGAATTCTTCAGACATTTTCATCAGCAAGTATGTTCATTAATGACATTGTCAAAATAATTTACCACAGTGCAACTTTTGTCATTCATAGGCTAAATGAGTCATAGTTTGAGGACATAAAACTGAACACACATGTCAATATTTTTAAAACTCAATTTCCTAGCATTCAGAAAAGTGACATGGTGTCTGAGTATTAATCATGACTTTCTCTCATGAAAAATAAAATTGTTCAAATAGGTGCAATCTGGAGTCCCTTTGGCTGATTCTCAGAGATTTGGAGTCCATACAGCTATTCTCAGAGTAAAGACAGAAACCACCAACTATTTTTAGAATTTTTGTCTAAGCTAAGCTTGGAAGTAGTGCTACTTTGGTTGGTTTAATTATCTCCTGAACAGATTGTTTCATCCTGGTCTAGTCCATAGGCAACTCAAGTGAATTCCTGCTGGTATAATTACAATCAAATCTCTAAACTGGAATGGAAGCAGACGAGTGAATATTCTCATTTTGCAAATCCATCCATTACACCATGTTAGGAGAATGGACTGAGACCCTGTCAGGTGCTCAGTATTTTGAAGAGAGACTGTCCTGACTTCTAGTACTCTAGAGTTATCACTGAAGATTTATTTTTCAGGGAAAAACATCCCTTCATGTTCTGCCACTGAAGTTCTATCACACACTTTGGTTTTATGCTTTGTAAAGGGTCACCTGCAAATTTGTATTAAAGTATTCTATGGCAAAGACAGAAAGTAACACAGACTTTATACTATTAAAGTTATTAATTATATTGTTAATATAAAGTTTTTAGGAATTTCTGATAATAGGAATTATTCTGAATATTTCTGTTAGTAAGGATAAAATGAGATAAGGTATATTAAAATACTTAGTGTATTGTGGTCATCACCAATGATAACTCAATAAGTAAGTGACCATGCATTGTGTGAGAGGTCTTGTTTTCCCTTTTGTGTTATTCGACTACATGTTTGGTCCCTGAATCATATTTCTTTGGTATTTGAGCAGACCCACTGGCCAATTTGAACATGGTTCAATTTTTGTAAATTGTAAATATTTCTGGATACAAATATTACACACACAGCTTTTGAATTGCATGAAGACTCAGAATTGATGCTGGCCATTTTCCTGCTACACTCTCACAATTTAATCTATAAAATATGAGTAAAAAATTTATGCTTCTGACTGTAGTTGCAATGAATAAATTGTGTAAAAGCTCTTTGCAAATATAGAGCACAAAACAATTGCACCATTTAACTAGTTTCTACTATCATCCTTCAAAATATCCTGGGGTGCAATATTGCCAGTCTTATTGTCTATACCTTTCAGATTTTCAAGAGGCATTGGGAAATTCATTCTTAAGACTGAGATTTATTAAAGCACAGCTATTATTTTCCCCCATCTTGTGGCAATAAAGGATATATTATTTAAGCTATAGCTCACTTATAACAATGTTCAATTACACATGTCTTAGCCTAAGTGAACATATGTCATTATGCTACATTATTTACTATTTGTCAGCTGCAAACACATTATCCTGTGCATTGAAGTTGGTGATGGGGAAATGCTGTAGTCAAGAAAATTGGATTCTGAAAATAGATAAATGTCCATCTGCTTATTTTCAAAATAAGAAGGATTCATCTTGTGACAGCATTGGCTGCCAGTAGCTTTATTTCTATTACATAAGTGCCAGGCAGGCAATTACTATTCTTGAACAATGTAAGGACTGGTTACTTCATCAGCAGAAAAACAGTTCCCCCATTAAATGCCAGATATAGTCTAAAGTCTTGAACTTAAATTCAACTTTTTGATTTATAAAGTTTTTAAATACTGCCATGGTCTGTATAAATGTCTCCTACAAGTCCATGTGTTAAGAGCTTGGTCCCCAGCCTGTGGTACTATGGGGAAGTGGTGGAACCTTTAAGAGATAGGACTTAGTTGGAAGTCTTCCAGTTATATGAAAGTGTGTTCTTGAAGGGGATATTAGAATCCTGGCCACTTCTCATTCTCTTTTTGTTTCCTGGATGCCATGAGGTGAGCAGATTCCTCTGTCATATGCTTCTGCTATGATGTTCTGCCTCACCATAGGAACAAAAGCAATGAGGTCAATCCATTATGGTCTGAAACCTCCAAAACTGTGAGCCAAAATTAACCTTTGCTTTTTTGATTTATCTTATGTGTTTGTTACAATAATGGGAAAGCTGACTAACACAAATTCATAATTTAAAGAATAATACAAAACTCAGAATATCCAAATGGATTTATAAAAAATACCATCCATAATATATTCCATTTACTTCCCTATCCTCCAGCCATTAATTTTCCTCCTTGAAAGCAAATGGTGGTAAAAATTTCTTGTGTAGCTCTTGCAGATATTTTATGCATATACAGACATACATCTATATCTATGCTTATATTCTTTTTTGCCCTCTTTTATGGACTGATGGGGTTTTTTTGCCCATTCCCTCTCCCCCAAATAATATGCTGAAGTCCTCTCCCTTGGTACTTCAGTAGTGACTGCATTTGGAGACAGGGCTTTGAAAGAGATAGTTAAGATAAAACAAGGTCATATGGGTGGGACATAATACAGCATGATGGATGTCCTTATAAGAAGAGGAGATTGAGACACAGACATGCATAAAGGAACAACTGTGAAGACACAAGTAGTAGTTGCCACCTGCAAGCCAAGGAGAGAGGCTTAGAAGGAACCAATCCTGCTGACACCTTGATCTTGGATTTCTGTTCTTTAGAACTGTGAGAAAATAAATTTCTGTTAAAGCCAGCTGCAGCCGGGCATGGTCGTGCATGACTGTAATCCCAGTAGCTCAGGAGGCTGAGACAGGAGGATTGTGAGTTCAAAGCCAGCCTCATCAATAGCAAGGCGCTTAGCAACTCTGTGAGACTTGTCTGTAAGTAAAATACAAAATAGGGCTGGAGAATGTAGCTCAGTGGTTGAGTGGTTGAGAATGTAGCTCCTGAGTTCAATCCCTGGTACCAAAAAAAACAAAAAACAAAGCAGCCAGCTGATCTATGGTCTTTGTTATGATAGCTGAGGCAAACACTAATACATTCTCTCCTTTCTCTCCTTTTACAAGTCAAAGGCATACAATGCTCATTCCTCTGGACCCCTCCACAATCTCACTTACTGTGTATTAAAGAAGTACCTAAAATCTTTTTACTTCATTTTATTGTTATGGATTCTTTTTATTGTATGGAATAGTATAATTATTTGAGCACTATGTTATTGGTGAATATTTAAATTATTTCTAATATTTTTCTATTAAAACAACTTCATTATAAAGATGTAATCTTGTATACAAATAATTTTACACATGGGCAAGTATACCAATAGGATCAACTTCTAAAAGTGGAATCAGTAGGCTTCAGGGAATATGCAGTAAAATTTTGATAGTCATTGCCAAATTGCCCCTCCTGAAGGTTAGACAGATTTATTCTTCTACCATATGGAATGAGAGCACTTAATTCCCACTTCCTCCACACAGTTTGTCATCAAACCTTCTGATTTTTGCCAATAGGGTGAGTAAAAAAAATTGTGTTTTGCATTTCTCCTGTTTTGAGTGATGTTGAACATCTTGCCATAAAGTTCAAAGATATTAGTCTGTCATTTTTGGTTGAGCTTCTTTTTCTTGGATGTTCTTAGTTTGTTAGAAAATATGATCATTTTCAATGGTAAGAGTTATAAACATTTCCCCTAGTTTGTATTGGTCGTTCTACATTGTCTTTGCAGAGGCTGAGTAGAAGTTTTTGAGTTTAATATTATCAAATTATTGGTCCTGTGTGTGTTTGGGGTGGGGAATACTGAGATTGAACCCAGTAGCATTCTATATATGGCTTATATCCCCAGCTCTTCTTATTTAATTTTTGAGACAGGATCTTGCTAAATTGCCCAGGCTGGCTTCAAATTAGTGGTCTTTCTGACCCAGCTGGAATTATAGGTGTGTGTCACCACACCCAGCTTCTCAGTCATTTTTTAAAATAGTGCAATGGCTTCTGATGCTATCTACCTTGAGTTAGGCTAAACTTCACAGATGAAGAAACAACCCTCCACAAGACTACCCTCATGGCAGATACCAGCTGCAAGTTCAGGGGTCCCAAGGCCTCCGGAACTTCTGACCAACTAGGTACAGGTACAAGGGTTCCCACAACCCACTCTGGTTCAATAATTCACTAGTACAACAAACAACTCAGGAAAAAGTTATGCAGTTTTTAAACCTCTATCTTTATTATCATGAAAGGATACAAATCAAAAGAAGAAACACAAAGGATGAGGACAGTGAGGGTATTGAATGGGAAACTTCTGGTGTCCTCTTTCTACAAAGTTAGGATTCATCACCCTCTCAGTATATTAGTGTTCAATAATATGCAGCATACTACTGACAGACAAGGATGAACATCTGAGCTTGGATATGGAGAGATTTTATTGGGTTTTGTCACATGAGTATGGTTCATTGAAATATTGGCCATGTGTTGAACAAAGTCTTCATGTCCCTCTATTCCTGTCTCCTTGGAGGTCAGGCTGATAATCCTTGGGGCGAAGCTCCAACCTTCTAATCATGAAGTTGGTCTGTCTGTCTAGAATGCCCCCATCCTGAGTCATCTTCTTGGAGCCTTTGGAGTCATTGTCTTGGAGCCCATCATCAGTCACCTCATTAGCATAAGCTATCAGGACCCACCATGATTGACACAGACATTCCTGTTACCCAGGAAATTCCTAGGATTTTGAATTGTATATGGAAATTTATTTTTTTCTAACATCACTACAAGAACAATTTGCCCATTAATTCCTTTAGTACCTGATTGATTCCATTTTATTTCCAACATACAGTTTCAATCCATTTGAAACTTCTTATAATTTAAAGTGTGAACAGATTCAACTGTATTGTTTTATTTTTTTTTTTAGGTAGATGTCTCCAAACCATTTATTGAATAAACATCATGCCAACTTTATCATACACAAATTCCTGTATGTATATGGATCTATTTCTAAACTTCTGTATTCTGTTGATCTGTTTTTCATGTGTTCATACTACATAGTTTTAATTATTGTAGTTTTATAATTTACTTTTTCAAATAAATATAAGCAATTCTTTAAAAAACATTTTTTAAAAAAAGTATTCTTTTAAACTAGATTTAAAATCACGTACCGAGGGCTAGGGCTGTAGCTCAGTGGTAGACTTGCCTAGCATGCATGAGGCACTGGGTTCGATCCTCAGCACCACATATATATAATTAATGAATAAAATAAAGATTCATCAACAACTAAAAAATATTTTTTTAAAATCAAGTACCTGTTGGGGTTTTGTGCCAGGGGTCGGCTCCTCTGACCAGCAGAAAGGAGGAATCCCCAGGCACCCCCAACAAGGAAGAGCCGAGAAAGATAAAGTTGACCGGCATGAAACCACCACGAGACGGAGAGTTCTGTCTCAAGCAGGAACCGTTTATTTAGAGGGAGTTACAAGCTTATATAGGGGCAGGGATCCAATAGCATTTTGTTTTCAAGCCACTAATGTGGAAGCGGGTTGTCCATGCGTAGCAGTATAGAAGCATTTAGGTTGGGGATCATGCATTGTCCACGAACACAGAAACAGAGGTCAGCCAATAGGCGCGAGGTGACGTGGCTCTCTCGGGGTGGGATGCTTTGTCCTGGGCCGATTGCTCAGTGTCATTTTATGGTATGCCTGCACATTTCCCCCTTTTTGTTTTTGTAACAGAGAGAGCCATACTCGAGTGTGTGCCTGTCTTAGGTTGTCCCCATCTTTCAGGGGATCTTACCTGTCATTGACTACCACACTAGCACTTCAGGTCTCACTTGCCTACAGGTCATCCCATCGGGACTCCCCGGGGGGGGGGTCCTCTTCCTCCTGAGAGAGTTCCTCATAGCGAGGACTGGCCATCATTACCTGGTATTGGCATTCTGTGACCATCAATTGTATGGTCCCAACTCAATCTTTGACAAAGGCCACCAACTTATTTACAATAATAGGATCGAAGGTCAAGATTAGTAACAAGAGAACCAGAGGTCCGGCTACAGCAGAGATTAGGGTAGTCAGCCAGGGAGACTGATTAAACCAGGATTCATACCAGGTCTCTTGTAATTCCCTCTCCCGTTTTCTTTTGGTAAGTCCCTCCCTGAGTTTAGCCATGGAGTCCCTATTGACCCCGGTATGGTCAGCATAAAAGCAGTATTCTTCCCCTAACTCTGCACAGAGGCCCCCCCGATGTAAGAACAATAGGTTGAGTCCACACCAATTTTGTAGGACCACTTTTTTTTTTTAAATATCTTTATTTATTTATTTTTATGTGGTGCTGAGGATAGAACCCAGTGCCTCACACATGCAAGGCAAGCGCTCTACCACTGAGCTACAATCCCAGCCCCAGTAGGACCACTTCTGATAGTGAAGTCAGGGACTTCTCCAGGAGGCTGACGGACTGCTCGATTCGCATCAAGTCCTCATCAATGACAGCCCACAGGGTGGTAAAACCTCGTTGTTGGGTAACCAACGAGGCAATGCCGGTGCCAGCCCCAGCCACTCCCAGGCCAAACAGGGTGGCAACAGTCAGAGCCGTAAGGGGTTCTCTCTTTGTTCTCTGCAGGAGCCCCTTGTCCCAGGGTGAGAAGACATAATCTTTATCATGGTAGATAATGCGGGGCAGGATAGCAACTACAATGCAGAATTCTTGAGATTGGTTAAACACCTGGTATGACATGTTGGGAGTCAAACCAGTCTCAGAGCAAACCCACCAACCCCCTCCATTAGGAGATAGCCAACGATAGGTGTCGGAGCAGAGGGAACTAAAAATATTGGTACACAGGCTCATCCTGAGGGATGGTACAGTCCCCATGCAGGTGCCTTGGCCACTGACCTGGGTCAGGGTTAATCTAGTTTTTTTGTTTGTCCAGGAGCTCAGGGTATTGCTGGACGAATTGAAGGAGATGTTCATCCCTATCGCTTCATAAAATGGGGGGTTAACATCATAGCACAGCCAACAGGTCTCAGTGATATTAGGGTCTGACGCATTGAGGGTATCATACATACATGGCGGAAATAACATCCCATAGAGGGTTGGGGGGTTTTCTCAAAGGACCTTGGGGAGGGGTTACGGGACCTCGGGGAGAGGTCATGGAGCTTGTGGAGAAGTCACAGGAGAATTGCCCTGGGGCGCTAAGGGATTGGAAGGATCCAAGGGACTGGGACCTCGGGGGTGGGCAAGGACTTTATTTGGCCCTATGGCTTGGATCATGGTTGTTATTTTCCACCTGATCCCAAAGAGGAGCCCATTATCATATCATGTCCAGTAAAGTTGTAGCCCCCAAGAAATACCTCCTCCATCCCAAGCAGTTGAATATTTTCCCTTATCTGTAAAGGTGATATTGAGGGGGTTACAAAGGCCCTTCAACCTGTTATAGGGGGGTGTCCCCTCTTGGGAGACTCAGATGAAGTCATTGGGGCTCCCCTTTTTCCAGTACACTGTACCTGTGGTTTTGCAACCCCAGGTTGCACAGTAGAAGGATTTGGGGCTTCCACAGCCTTGCCATTTAGTATGCACAGGACACATGTAAAAGGCCTCCTTTTGCAGGGCACTAAGCCCCCAAGTAGACTCACAATTAGGGGTCCCAGTTGCCTTTGATGGGTGTAGGTTCCAATACCCATCAGCTAATTTGCATAAGTTGGCTGTCAGGGAAGGAAACCAGGTTTTTGGATGGAGACTTGTAACGCTGGATACAATAGCTCCAGAGCCTGGGATGAATACTTCCCAGGTGATGTTATAGGCGTGATGGGGGTTGGGATTAGTTCCCTGAGAAAGGTCACTGAAGACCAGGAAAAGAAACATGTATACCTTCATGATCACTAGGTGGCCACAGTATGATTAAAGAGAGTTAGCCCTGTTGAGATAGAGATTACCACAATAAAGGTGATCAGGGAAATGATGAGTAGTCCCACACAGGCCAGGCAAAGGGTCCAGGACAGTTCAGGCATTCCTGTAGGTAATAAACATTCCTCAAGAGAGAGGCTTTCTCTTGGGCAGGGATGATTAGATGGGGTATATTTAAGATTTCTTGCTGGAACCCATATAGGTTGTTTTTCTCCGCAAGGGAATACACAACCAAAGCCTCGCCCAGAACTTATGAGCGGGTCTGGGCCTCTCCAGTCGCCTGTCAGGGGATCTTTCCACCGAGCTTCAATGGCGACATATGGTGCTTGTTGTGACCAATGCCTCTGAAACGCTGTCAAAGGGCGGTCCTTAGAAAAGTTTAAAATATTTAATGTGAGTAATGCTAGTCTTAGCTGGGTATGGGGGTCTGTTCCCCCTTTCTGTTTTTGTAATTGATCTTTTAAGGTTTTATTGTGTCTTTCAATTATTGCCTGTCCTTGTGGGTTATAGGGTGAACCTGTGATGTGTTTAACATTCCAACATTGGAAGAAGTTTTGTAGTGCTTTACTCATAAAGCATGGACCATTGTCTGTTTTGACTTGGAGGGGTATTCCTAGGATAGCAAGGCATTGTAGAAAATGGCTTTCAGCATGTTTAGCCTTCTCTCTGGAATGAGCTGTAGCCCAGCAGGCATGAGAGTAAGTATCTATAGACATGAATATATATTTTAATTTCCCAAAGGGGCCATAATGGGTGACGTCAGTTTGCCAAATTTGATTGCATTGGAGACCTCGGGGATTGACCCCGGGGAACTGAAGGGGGGTACCTGCAAAAACAGCATACAGGACTTGCAGGTGCGGACAATCCTTTTTAAGTCTTTAATAGGGACAAGAGGAAATTTATGATGTAATCCTCTCCAATTAAGGTGGGTGAGATCATGTAAGTTTTGGGCCAGCTGTGTGTCAGACAAAGTCTGGGCATTTAACGCTTGTGGGCCCATTGTGGCTAATTGGTCGGCCTCCTTGTTGCCTGAGGACAGAAGTCCTGGCAGGCTTTGGTGTCCCCTTAAGTGCTGTAGATAGATGGGACTAGAGCACTAGGTTAGGAGTGTACTAATCTGAATCATTAGGGGGGTTATAGGGTTAGAATCCAAGTGTATATAGGATAGGACCAAAGCAGGGAGGAGGTTGATGACATACAGACTATCGGAAAAGAGATTTATAGGGTTCCAAACATGGGTCAGGGCCAAGGCGACAGCAAGTAGTTCCTTATATTGAGCTGAGCCATCAGCCGGAAGGAAATGGTGGGCCTTTGTCTGTGGAATAGACTCAGTAAGTCTGGGGGAGTATATTATGATAGCAGCCCCTTGTTTTCCTCCATCAGTGAACACATTGGTGGCATCTGGTAATGGCTGGGTAGAGAATAAAGTGGGTGGCACCCATTGCAGCCGGGAGAAGGATGTGACCCACTTGGATGACTCATAATGGCAGTCAATTTTTCCTAGGAATCCTTCCAGGGCACATGATACCCGGGAGTGGTTTTTTTGAATCCATTCAAAATCTGAAAGCGGGTTGGGAACCACCAAAGTGTCAGGGTCCACCCCAAAATGGCGAATTGTGAGGTCTCTCCCCTTTATTATTAGGTCTGCCATTTGATCCATTTGGGAATATACCCTTGGGGCTCCCACCATGGAGGCATGGATCCATTGTAAGGGACGCCCCTTTTGAGTTAAGACTGCTGTTAGGAGCTTATTTCCAGGGAGGATCCATAGGGAGAGCATACCGTCAGGTGAATAGTGGGCTAATTGAGCATTGTCAATGGCCTGCTGTATGGTCTCCAAGAGCTTTAGATGGGCTGGAGAAAGTTCTATAATGTCTGAGGGTTGCTTGTCTCATAACAGATTAAAGAGAGGAAGCAGATCCTCAGTAGATGTTTCTAACCAGGGTCAGAGCCAATTGATTTCCCCTAACACCTTTTGTAATTCTACCAGGGAATAGGAGGACTGGATGTCCAACTGAGGCTTAAGAGGAGAGACAACATCCAGTTTTAGTTCTGTCACCAAGATTTTTAAAGGAGGCATGGTTTGAATTTTATCTTGGGAGATTTTAAAGGATGCCTCCTCCAAGAGGTTTCTTCGTTTTGTGTAGGCCTTATTTAACTGATGATCCTCCATAGCCCCCAATATTATATCATCCATATAAACATATAGAGTCAATCCAGGCCAGGACTTAAGGAACAACAAGACCTGAGACATATAATGTTGACAGAATGCTGGACTATTTGTCATACCTTGAGGCAAGATGGTCCATTCGTACCTATCATCAAGTTCCTTAAAGTTAGTAGAAGGGACAGAGAAAGCAAACTTTTCACAATCTTGAGGATGTAGGGGGATGGAGAAGAAGCAATCCTTAATATCAATTACCATAAGCTTGAGTTCCTTAGAGATGGAGGGAATCCAAGGTAGGCCCCCCAGGGGGGTACCCACGAGGAGCATCCTCTTGTTAATTTTTCTGAGATCCTGTAGCATTCTCCATTTTCCAGAGGATTTTTGTATTACAAAAATGGGACTATTCCATGGGCTGAGGGATGGCCGAATGTGGCCTAAGGATAATTGTTCCTGAATAATGTCTTTTAGTGGGTTCAGTTTAGATTGGGGAAGTGGCCACTGCTCCACCCATATGGGTGCCCCAGGCTTCCACTGGATGGGGGGCACTGTGGGCATTACTGGAGCAGTGGCCCTTAGGATTGGGGGTGAGGCCACACTTTGGGGGAGGGGGCCCCCGCGGGAATACTCAAAGAGGGGGTCACCTCTATAATTGGGAAAATAGGCAAATTAAATTGTTGTTGATATTCTTCTTTCTCCAAAATGTCTTCATAAAGGGCCCTATGATGTGTGGCAATGAATGCCTCAGCTTCACCTAATATGTCTTGTCCCAATAAGTTAGTGGTGAGCCCAGAGGCCACAAGGGGGCATACATCTCCTTTGTTTCCATCTGCATCCACCCATTTAAGGTACCTCTTAGTTTCTTCTGACTTGGTGTCACCCGCTACCCTCAATAATTGGGGTCCTGGTATGAGCTCCCAGTGAGGGGGAATTTCCTCTTTCCCCAGAATGGTGCGATCTGCACTGGTGTCTATCAGGCAATGGAATTTTTTCCCATCAATATGGGTCTGACTTTCCATCTTGGGTCTGACTCCAGCTACTATTGGAATGGTCCAGTGTGCCTTAATGGGTCCCATATGATCTCTTCCTCCTTTGGGTAACAGGGTTGGAGGATGCCCCCCCCCCCCAGTTTAAAGGCTTTCCATCATTATCAAACTTAGATTTACATTCTCTTCTCCAATGGAGCCCTCTCCGGCACCTTGGGCAGACAGTCTTGGGCACTGAGGGACCCTGGGCTTGGATTATGGGCTGTCCCTGATTAGGTCCCTTCGATTTGTTTTGGTTGGGGCATTCCCCTTTAAAATGTCCTGGCTGACCACATCCATAGCAAGTCCCTTTTTCCCTAGTTTGGGAGAGTGCTAGAACATTAGCGAGGGTCTCCTTTATGGAGGCTGTTTGGGCCTGCAGGGCCATGGTTAGGGTTTGGGACTGATAGGTATGAGTTCCTATGTCTTTGGAGGCCACAATCCATTGTCCCATTGATCTCTCCTTTAGCCCCGCACATGCCAACTTATGGTTTGTGGTCATTCCTTCCCAAACCAACATTTTGACAAATTGATCTCTCAAGGGCCCACCCAGGAATTTCCTTTGGATACTCTTTTTCACTCTTTCTATAAAAGAGGCAAGTTCCTCATTGGGCTTTTGCGTAATGCCAGAGATTGAGGACTCCAAAGGTCCTTCTTCTAATTTCTTCCAAGCTGCCAGTCCTAATGCCCTTACATGTTCTTGATATGGGGCTAGGACAGCGGCCTGTTGAAGGCTGGTAGAACACTGATCACTAGTCCCTGATAGCATCCCATAAGTAATAGGGACCACAGAATTAGCGGTCTGATTCCTATCCTCTTGGGAGTGACATTCGTCTGTGAAAAATGCATACCATTTTAAATATTGAGCCCCAGGGAAAACGGCTTTCTCCAGGTTCATCCAATCCTGAGTGGCGCACTGTCGGTATGCCAGACCTTGTAAGATAGTTTCCGCCCAAGGGGAGTTAGGTCCATCTTCTGCTATGGTCTTTTTAAGTTCCTTTAAATCATGGGACTCCCATGGATACCAGGCAGCCAGTCTATTGCCCCCCAGATTGACATTAACGGGGAAGGCCCGGACAGGTGTGGCCAGGGCCCCAAAGGGACTGCAAATGGCTGGCTAGCATTCCTGCCAGAGGGGCAAAATGGCGGCTGGCTCTGGGCCGGAGGTGTGGAACAAAATGGCGGCGTGTTCCTGCCTTTGGGGCAAGATGGCAGCGATTTCCCGCCATCTGGCAAAATGGCAGTGGGAAATCTTGGGCCAGAGGATGACAATATGGCAGTGGGCAGCCGGGAAGAGGCTCCATCTGAGGGGCAGTAGGGGAAAGACCTTGTGAGTCCTGGGGGATGGAATAGGGCCCAGAGGGTGTAGCAGGGTTGCCCTTTTCCTCCTGGGCTTTAGAACAACGGGCATATTCCCCAACAAAGGCCTCCTCCTTGGAGCGTGCCTCAGAAGGAGGAGGGGCTGAATTCCCCCTTTTGGGCTTAGCTAGTGGGTTGGGCAGAAAGCAACCTTTTAGGGCGACAAGCGTGGGGTATACTCCCTTGGGGGGGGTCTTCCCCTAAATTGACCTCTCATTTGCACACTAATTGTTCCACCCTGTTCCAGGTATCCCCATTAAAGAGATTAGCCATGGGAAGCCAGGGAGCTGCACGCATGAAGGTCTCCCAAACCTTTTCAGCTTGGGCATCTGAAATATCTAAACCTCTGCTTGTAAGCATATATCTCAGTGCCTTGAGTGCAGGGTCATTTGCCTTTGAAGAAGATTGCCCCATCCGGATTGGGGATACTTTACCTCGCCCTCGGTTACTCAGCTTGCTGGCTATGTACAGGTCAGGTCCTTGCGAGTCCTCACACGGGGAACCAGTTGTCGGGGTTTTGCACTGGGGGTCAGCTCCTCCAACCAGCGGAAAGGAGGAATCCCCAGGCGCCCCCAACAAGGACAAGCCGAGAAAGGTAAAGCTGTCTGGCGCAAAACCACCACGAGCCAGAGAGTTCTGTCTCAAGCAGGAACTGTTTATTTAGAGGGAGTTACAAGCTTATATAGGGGCAGGGATCCAATATCATTTCGTTTTTGAGCCACTAATGCAGAAGCGGGTTGTCCATGCATAGCAGTATAGAAGTGTTTAGGTTGGGGATCATGCATTGTCCACCAACACAGAAACAGAGGTCAGCCAATAGGTGCAAGGTGACGTGGCTCTCTCGGGGTGGGATGCTTTGTCCCGGGCCAATTGCTTGGCGTCATTTTATGGTATGCCCCCACAGTACCAATTAGAAGTAAGATATAGCTATCAGGTAAGTAGACAGCATTCTGTAGATCCTGCTGGTAAGCAGCTTAAAGTAGGAATAACTTCCTATAAATTAACTTACAGATGACTGGATTTATGATTTTTAAATTTTACTATGGTGTAAAAATGATACAAATTCAGTAGAAACTATACTCCAAATTTCAAATGTTGATCTTTTCCTAGACTGGTGATCCTCTCTGGAATGCTGGGCAACCACAGTAAACCACAGCTCCCAGTCAACCTCCTGGTCACGAGGGGAAGCAACCAACATTCTATAGTATCCTGAGTTGCTAAGCCGCAATATTCAATAGGTTAGGTGTATTACATGCATTTTTTATTTGTGCTATCTTTACCTTACAATGGAATTTTCAGCACATAGCTCCATCATATGTCAAATAGCATCTGTACTTTACATGCCAGAATTGAAAGGAACTCAGAAAACTGTGCTCCACACTTTATTCTTTTAAACTACAAACTAAAGGGTTCTGAAAACACTTTCTATATTAAAGATCCTGCTGACTGATTGCATTCGGCTGACTAGAACATCATGATTGGTGATGGGATGTCATAGGTCAAAAGTCAAAATTATCTTGAGCTATCTCAGGCTCTTTTATAGTCATTTACTTAAACTTTATATCTAACCTAACATTCTTGTGACTACAACTTCTCAGAAATTATAGATCAGCTTAACAGACCCCTAACCTCCACCAATCCTAAAGTAAGAATGCTATAACATCTGAAACCTATAAAAGATATTTTCCCACTTTGCTGTAGCCCACCTTCCTGATGCTCCCACCCATGTTATTGGTACATATGTTGATTTATAACTTTTTCTTCTATGACTATAAAAGTTCTTATAAACTCTTCCATGGTAGAACATGTCATTCAGGGTAACTTGGATCCAAGTTCTTAGGCTGTGGTCACTCATACGTGGCTCAAAATAAGCTATCTTCTTATTTTTTTTTTAAAACAGAGTTGTTATTTTACATAAACAACATGAAATTATTCCAAATCAGATGGAAATTTTTAACTGCCTTGGAAATAGCCCAGCCTACTTGTGTTAGTCAGTTTTTGTTGCTATGACCAAAATACTCAACAAGAGCAACTAAGAAGAGGAAAAGTTTATTTTAGCTCATGGTTTCAGATGTTCAGTCCTTGGTTGGATCATTCCATTGCTCTGGCCCCAGGTGAGGAAGAAAATCATGGCAGGAGGGCATAGTGGAGGGAAGCTGCTTAGCTCATGGTGACCAAGAAGCAGACAGAGAGAAGAGAAGGAGCTATAGGAAAAATAAATCTCTTTAGGAAATGTCCTCAAGGAGCCACCTCCTCCAGCCATGACCCACCTGCCTACAATTACCATCCAGTTAGTCCATTCAAAGTAGGATGGACAGGGTAGATTATAGCTCTTGTAATCTAATCTCACTTCTGAATGTTCCTACATTAATAAAAAGGAACTTTTGGGAGATATCTCATATTTAAGCTATAATACCACTAAAGGTGCATTTTAGATGTTTAGTCTTCCAACAGTCAGTTGTTGAATGAGTTGGGGCATACACTTCACTTGGTGACCAACCCCTGCCCATCTTAGCTTGAAACCAGTCATTCACCTTCTCCAGCAGAGTCAAAGTCACCAGATAGGTCCATGTCACCCAGTTCAACCTGGGTCCAGGTTTGGCAATTATTGGAAGAATGAAAGGAGTTGCCATCTTTATATTGGACTTTTCTTTCAGACCAGGAATATTGTGGACCCACATATGTGATTCTCACAGATAAAAAAGTCGCTTTGAAAGCTTGTCTGTGAACAGAGCATGCATTTCTACCCTGAGCTGTTCAGTGGCTCTGTCTATCTGGGTGAGCTTATCAGCCTAATTTCCTCAACAACAGTGTCAAAATGCCTACCTTATCCTATGTTTATATCTTTTAAATTTTTTATATCCACTGAGATTTAAAACTTCAAAAATTTTTAATTGATGCATAAAATTGTACATATTTATGAGGTATCATGAGATGTTCTGGTAGGTGTAAATATTGTATAATGTTTAAATCAGGATCAGCATGTTTACTTCCTCATACACTTATCATTTTTGGTAGTAATAACATTCAAAATCCTTTCTTCTAAGTTTTATTGAAATATACAGTACATTATTGTTATCTATAGTCACCCTACCGCGCAATATAATACCAAACTTATTTCTCCTATTAAGAGTTTTTTAAAAATATTTTTGTTTATTTTTGCAGGGCTGGGGATCAAATCCAGGGCCTCACACATGCTAGGCAAGCATTCTACCACCAAGCTATATCCCCAGCCCTAAACATATTTTAATTTTATTAAATTATTTAATAAGTATTTGATGATTATTTAATAATTAATTAATTTTGATTTTAGTTTTACATGTCTATGGAGTACATTGTGATATTTCAATGCATGAATATAATGTACAATTATCAGATCAGGCTGATGAGCATATCTTATTATCTCAAACATTTATCTTTGTATATCCATCAAGATTTAAAGATCATGGATTTTGTTCTTCACTTGAAAACTATGGTGTTGATCTATCTTATGTATGTATTATATTGTATGTGTACATTTATTTGACATAGGGGTAAGATTCATTTACTGCCAAGCACCTATTCTAAGCCAGACAGTATGTACTAGAGACAGAAGGGAAATGAGACACCTAAGATCTCAGGCTTCATGAACTGGGTCTAGGCATTTAGAAAACAACCTTTATAGCATTTGGTGGGAAGAACTGAATTGGCAGAACTTCAGCTATGAGTAAACCCATGAGGACATAAACACTTACTGTTCTTCTTTTTCACTCTGTTCCAAAAAGAATTTGAGATGGCTTAAACACAAACACACACACACACACACACACACACACACACACACACTTTCACTCACTCACAAACAACTCACAGTAAAGTAGTATATTTGCAAATTAAAATATCAATCAAATATCATTATATATTAAATAGTAAAAATGGCTATCATAGATTTGAATACCCATTTTGCTATAGCAGAATTATCATAAAATATGAGGTCTTTTTGCTTGTGCAGTCATAACAAAACTACAGAATGAATATGTCAATGTCCTTGGCTTATAAATTTAAAATGAAAGATGTACTGTAGAAAAGTGTGGAAAGCAGAAAAGTTAGGTGGGGGCATATTGTTTCATAGCTCTCCCAGTCCTTCTCTCTCCTGGGCCAAAGCAGAAGCTGCGTACAGCAGATGCCTTGGAGCTGCCTCAGTCACAGGAAACTGCCTCCTCCAAGATCAGGCATCACTCCTTCTCCCAGGAGAGGGCTTGTGGCCAATGATTGGCTGATGTGAGTATATAAAAGCCCGATATCCTTACCTGAGTTGGGCTAACTCTGAAGGGTCATCCCAGTTTCCCTTTAGTTGATGTTGAAACACATTGGGGGACATCTTCTCTTGCATCCATCAGTCCTGGCTTCCTCATTTCTGGAAGTTAATGAGAGAAAAAGACAGATTGATTCAGATTAATTCTGTGATCCTGTACCAAGGCCAAGGACCTGCCCCGACCTCAAGATAGAATGAGGGACCCACCATCTGAACATATGGCAGGAACTGTCGAGGATTCAGCTATATCTCATGCAGAGTATGGTAGGAGAATTCTGGAGTACCCTGCCACCAGCCCCAATTCCAAATCCCTGGTATACATGTACATTCTTTCAGTTCTTCAATCCAACACTAATCTAGAAACTGCTAAAATGGCATTTTGCAGATGTAATCAAGTTTCCAAATCAGGTAGTATAAAGATAGATCATCTGGTGGGAAGGGGAGCTAATCTGATCACATGAGTCCTTTAAAAGCAGAATTTTCTCCATCTGAATATTGAGGAGAAAATTGGAAATTTGAAGCACATGGAGGAGAATCTTGCAGACATGAAGACAGAGGGACCATGCTATGACAAGGACATGATTAACTTCTAGATGCTGAAAGGAGATACCCACTAACCATAAGCAAGGAAACCAGGACCTCCGTCCCACAACCACAAGGAATTGACTTCTGCCAATAACAAGAGTGAGCTTGAAAGTAGGTTTTCCCCAGAGCCTCCAGATGAGAACTTCACCTAGATGACACTTTGATTTCAGACCTCTGAATGAGGAAACCAGCCAGGCCTTGCTGACTTCCAACATATAGAACTGTGTTAAGAACTGAGTGAGTAGTGCTTTGGGCTGTTAAGTTGGGGATGGTTTGTTAGGCAGCAGTGGAAAACTAGTATAGAGGAGAGAATGAAATAGGAAGTGTTCAGATAAGATTCCCCCACCCAACAAAGCAAACTGCATTCAAGTGGCTCCTTTTGACAGCATCAGTGCCAGGCAGAAAGGGGAAAGATGTGTTCTGAATGTGACTAAAACTAAAACTCACTGGATTTGATTAAATTTATCTGAAGGAGATTAGAGGTTTCAACAAGAGACAGAAAGAAGGACTCAAGTTAAAAATCAGTAAAATGAAATTACATTTTTATATTTCCAAGTATATGAGCTATGGAATTTATATTCAGTTATTTTCATTCCATTGCTGAAAGTGCTTAAGAATGTCCTTACCTTACAGTTTCCAAAGGACAATGATACATTTATTTTGTTTTTTTGCATATGATCCACATGCATTTCCCCATATGCCTGGATCTTCAATGAAACATGGATTAAAAGACTCTAAGAGAAACATCTTCCAGTTGCAACATATAAACCTTATATAGTAGTCTAACTCAAACACACTGTCAAGGAAAAAATTATGAAGTATGAGAATCTGCATTTGGCTCAATATTTTATAATGTTTAAAGAATTATTGTTAATTTTCTTATACATTTGATCTTTGATGTCCATGAGTTCCCATTCATGGATCCAACCCACTGCAGGTTGAAAATATTTTTAAAAAATCATCTATACATGAACAGATTTTTTTCCTTGCTATTATTCCCTAAACAATATAGCACAATAGCTATTACATAGCATTTACATTTTCATAGGTACTATAAATCATCTAAAGATGATTTAAAGTATATGGGAGGGTGTGCATAGGTTATATGTATGTGAATAGTGGGCCACTTGAGTATCTGTGCCTTGGTGTTTGTAAGGGCTTCTGAAACAAATCCCTCATGGATACTGAGGGATAGATTATAAATATGTATGAGTGTAATGGAAGGTTTATGGGCACAATAATGTCTGAAATTTGCTTCCCTGTAATATGATGTGGGGGTGGAGGATTAGCAGGCCACGAATTAATGATTGTTGAATCTGGGTTGGTGGATACATGGAGGCTCATTACATTTGCTCATTATGACAAATACACATTCTTTTCAATCTTGTATATTTAAATCTCATCATTAAAAAGAAAGCCCACCTTGATTCCTTTCTTTGATGACGAAGGTGCAGCAGGCCAAGCCCTGCTGGGCACCAGGGCTCCTCTGCAGGCCCCTCCCCACCAAGTGAAGTGCTGCTCAAGGTTCAACGTATCTCTCTCTCAACTCCCTTCATTCCGCTCAAGTTGTCTTGGCAGAAATACCCACTGCTCTTCTTTTATATCATCTCTCTTTTCTATTTCTGAACTCCATTTTCATGCTTTTTCTAATTATTCCCAAGAAAGAAAAAACTTAAAATTCTCATATGGTGCAGCTGAAAACCTTGTTGCTGAAAGGCCTTGCAGAAATAGCCTGAGGAGAAATTCTTCCCAAGGAAAGCAGCTGGGGAAAGATTTCTGCCTGCTTTTCCTTAAAATAAGGTTATTTAAATAGGTCTGAGGAAAGCATAGTGAACCACATTTTATTTTCCTGTTAATTGCACGTGAGCTAAGAAACAGAAGTAAAGAAGCATTTTCTAAAATGAAAAATAAACCCCTTGAAGTCATAAATTTAATTTGTTAAACCTTATTAGAACAGGGCAAAGAAACATCTTCATTATGAGGTTTTCTTCCCGTTTGGTTAATGGTGAAATAGGTAGGCCTTAACCAGAGAAGCCCAAAGCCTTCAGGTAAGTGAGATACCTGTGTAAGGCAGAACCCTTAGCAAGAAGGGCTTCTGGGTACAACAAAAGAGTAAGAGGTATACATTATGACAGCCTCACAGATGAATAAACAAACAAATAAATAAATAAATAGTTATAAATTTAATGAAGTATAAAACTTATACTCTGAAAGCTACAAAATATTGTTGAAAGCAATTAAAGACCTAAATACAAGGAAAAATATCTTATGTTTGAAAATTGGAAGACCTCTTATTGTGAATATGCCACCATTCCCGAAAGCAATTTACAGAGATATTTTGTGCAATTACCATCAAAATTTTCACTGAGTTCTTTACAAACATTGACAAGATCATCCTAAAATACTTAATGGAAATGCAAGAGACTCAGAATAGTCAAAGTAATCTTGAAAAAGGACAAAATTGGAGGACTCAACTTGCTGACATAAAACTTACAATAAACTATAGTAATCAAGAAAATGTGTTACTGGAATAAGGATTGAAATATAGATCAACAGAATACAATTGAGATCGCAGAAATAAACTTCACAATTGCAGTCAATTGATTTTCAAGAAGAGTGCCTAGATCATTCAATGGAGGAAAGAATAGACTTTTCAACAAATTGTTCTAGGACTAGTGGATATCCACAGTAAAAGAATGAAATTGGATGCTCTCCATCACACTTTATGCAAAAGATATCAAAGATCTGATTGTATAAGCTACAAACTATGATGTTCTTAGAAAAACATAAAAACTAGATGTAAATGTTCATGACCTTGGATTAGGTAATAGTTTCTTAGACATGATACCTAAAGCACAGGCAACCAAAGGAACTATAGATAAATTGGACTTTAAAACTTTTGTAGTTCAAAGGACACCATCAAAAAAAGGAAAATAGCAGGGCGCGGTGGCGCAAACCTGTAATCCCTGCACTTCGGGAGGCTGAGGCAGGAGAATCGCGAGTTCAAAGCCATCCTCAGCAATGGCAGGCACTAAGCAACTCAGTGAGACCCTGTCTCTACATAAAACACAAAATAGGACTGAGGATGTGGCTCAGTGGTTGAGTGCCCCTGAGTTCAATCTCCAGTACCAAAAAAAAAAAAAGGAAAATAAACAAATAAATAAAAATATATCTCATGTCTCAGTGTATTTCCTAAAGAGTTAAAAATCAAAGCCGGGTGTGGTGGCTCACGCTTGTAATCCCAGCACTTTGGGAGGCTGAGACAGGAGAATTGTGAGTTCAAAGCCAGCCTCAGCAATGGGGAGGCACTAAGCAACTCAGTGAGACCATGTCTCTACATAAAACACAAAATAGGGCTGGGGATGTGGCTCAGTGGTGGAGTGCCCCTGAGTTGAATCCCTAGTATCAAAAAATAAAAAATAAAAAATAAAAATCAGCATACTACAGTGATTCAACAACATCAATGTTTATAAAAGCTCAATTCACAATAGCTAAGCTATATAACCAACCTAGGTGCCCTCAAGAGATGAATGAATAAACAAATGTGTATATATATATACACAATGGAGTATTACTCAACCGTAAAGAAGAATGACTTCATGACATTTGCCAGTAAATGGATGGATCTGAAGACTATCATGCTAAGTGAAGTAAGCTAGTCCCAAAAAAACAAAGGTCAAATGTCTTCTCTGCTAGGTAGAAGCTAACCCACAATAAGGGGAAACCCACAATAAGGGGATCCGGGGAGGGGTGAGGGGAAGAATAGAAATGCAGCAGATTAGACAGTGGGGAATGGACAGAAGGGAGGGCTGATAAGCAAAGGAAAGACAGTGGAATAAATCTGACATAGTTTTCCTATGTACATATATGAAAACATCACAGTGAATCTCACCACCATGTACATCCATAAGAATAGGACTAGCTAGAATAAAATATATTCCACACTTGTATAATCATATCAAAATGGATTCTGCTGTCATATATAACTAACAAGAACCAATAAAAAAAGAAAATCAAAGGGCTCTCAGCAGAGAAAAGTAACCAGGGAGTGGAAGGAAATGCTGGGGAGTGATATTGGCCAAATTATATTATTATTCTGCATGCATGTACAAATATGTAACAACAAATCCCATAAATATGTATAATGCTCAATAAAAATGTATAAAAGAAGAAATTTTTTAAATTAGACAAGTCATAGAATGGGAGAAAACATTAGCAAATCATACATCTTATAAGGGATTTCTATCCAGAATATATAAAGAGCTCTTAAAATCAATAAAAAGACATATAACCCAAAAACCAGGTAAAGGATTTGAAGAGACATTTTATAAAGAAAATATCCAAATGACCAATAAGCTATGAAAAGACACTTAACATCATTAGCCAACAGGGAAATTCAAATCAAAACCAGAATGAAATACCACTTCATACATACTAGGCTAACTGTAATCAGAAAGGCAGTTTACAAAAAGCACTGGCTAGAGGATAGCCAAGTGGAAATTCTCATACATTATTAGTGGGAATGTACAAGGGTGCAGCCACTGTGAGGCAGTTGGCAGTTATTCAAATGGTCATAGTTATCATTTGACTCAGCAAGTCCATTCCTAGGAATATGCCCAAGAATATATGCCTACACAAAAACTTAGACATGAATGTTCATAGCAGCCTCACTCATGGTGGTCTGGGGGCTAGATGAACATTTATAAGTTGGTTCATTTGTAGGATTGGTACCTTGCTGTTGGCTATTGGTTGGGAGCTCAAATGGTGCTTTCAGATTGAGAATTTGGTTTTTTCTCTCCATGAGCTATTGAGCTTCCTCACAGCATGGTGACTGTGTTCTGAGAAGGAGAAGGGGCACCCCAAGAGAGCTTCTTCTGATAATTTCAGTAGGCCTAGACACTGGTACCATTATTTATTTCTATTGCATTGTATTAGTCAAACAGTCACAAAGTCCATATCAATAGTAAGGGACATAGACCCCAACTCTTGATGGTAGGAGTGTTAAAATTATGATAACATGTTTTACAACTGCCACACCCCATAGTAATGTTCAGAGCTGGGACTGAATCCAGGTATATCCAACTCTAAAGTTCCAAGTCCTAAGAATTCTGCATTATATTTCAAGTAGGCAGAACAAGAGGCTCTGGAATAAAAAGATTGGAAAGCTATTTCAAATATGGTTAGTATTGGAAGGGTTACTCTACCTTGCTTATAATCCAGATTATTTTGAAAACAAATGTGTATTATTTATGGCAAATTTCAGTGATTTCACATTAATGCAGAGTTCCTGGAGATGGGAAGGCCACTTTATTAGAGATAAAGCTATTAAAAGGCAAACAAGAGAAGGACTCGTTTCCCTTCCAGCAACATATCTGCAGATAGGCATCTCCATGAGCAAAAGGGACTCTCTCCATGCTTAAGTTTAGTGCAGAAAAGCAGTCTCTTTCTGGTAGGCATGCCTTAACTAAATACCAAGTTACTCAGCTGGGATTTAATCCTGGATCTACAATCAAACCACTCAAAGCCCCATTATTACACCTGACAGATGGGGCGTGTGCCAGGATGATTCAAATCTTGTAGTATATTAAAATAGGAAATCAGGCAAACAGAATCCTGTCCCTTTCCTGTTTATTCTGTCATTGTTCCCCAAAGTTGCTGCCTACAGGGTAGGAAAATTTCCACTCATTACCCACATTTGAAATCTTGGATTGGACCAAGATTAAAACCATTAGACATGAACATTTGTATAATTAAATGGCAGCTGCTAAAAGATGGGGCTTGAGTGAATACAACATAGTAAAAGGATCTTGCTACATGAGTATTATGAGGTGCCCTGAGTGAAACTGCTGAGAGGCAGTTTTTTCCTCATTATGGAAATGACCCAGTGAGTAGGTCCAGGGAAACATAATCTTCCAGTGGTATTCATCAACAAACAGAAAACTTATCTTCACTACTCAGTAGAGCTTATTTTCCAGAAAAAGACATCCTTTCTGGGATTTCCAAGAGCCACAATTTCAGAACCACACTGAGAAGACCCTATTGCACACAGCACAGTACAGAATGTTTCTACTCTGAGTTTTTTCCAGGTCCTCATCCTCAGAGAGGTCCAGCATATCTGTGAAGATATTCAGAGTGGCTCACAGTCTTTGGGGAAAGGACAACTGTCAACAGACAGCTCTACTAGAGCAACAGCCAACAGAGTCACCTCATGGGATGATTCTATGCAAGAGGTTCTGTCCTTAGGACTTAGAAGGACAAAGACTGTGGCATGGGACACCACCATCTGCCAGAGGGCCTGTAACAAGGATTTTCTGCCCACTGTGCCCTGTCCTGCCTGCTCAGAGAACAACCAAGGACCATTCCCAGAATCTCAGCCTGGCAGAACTGATAAGCAATTTGCTACTGATTTGCACAAGCTGGAATCCTTCCACCTCTAATGGACTGAAGCCACTAGCACCAT
The DNA here is from genome assembly GCA_004024805.1 of Geosciurus inauris. Taxonomy (NCBI): domain Eukaryota; kingdom Metazoa; phylum Chordata; class Mammalia; order Rodentia; family Sciuridae; genus Geosciurus; species Geosciurus inauris. The sequence goes on from PVHX01003556.1 coordinate 25,334, forward strand.
TGATCTCTGGCCAGGATGCAGGCTGAGGCCCTTCCGGGATAATATATAAGAAGGTGCTGAGACAGGAGTACCTCAGACTGGCTCATTGGGTGTGGTCCAGGCTGTGGCTGGGATCCTCTCAACAGGATCCTTTCATCTGGAGCAGAAACCTCAGAAGCTGAAGAAGAACAAAGAACAGGGAAGAAGTTAAGATGGGCAATTTAGCATCAGTGGACAGTCTAAGGCAGTCTACCTGGGAAAATAACCAGGAGGTTGAGCCAAACAAGGCCAGTAAGATGGGAGCCATTGAACAGAAACTGTTCAGTTAAACAATTCATCTCTTGGGAAGTCAATATTGGGAGTAAAAGCTGACAAGCTTCCTGTGGCCTCTGTCTTTCTTGCCCCTTAGAGATGACGACTTGCCTGTCACCTTCAAACCAGCCCCATGGATTTCCTATACTCACTGAACAGACATTTCAGCCTTAGACCCAGGGGGGTTAAAATTAAGTCACTGAGTTAATTTGCAGAGGACTTGGCACAGTGATTGGGCCCCTATGGCCCTGGCTAGCTCCCTCTTCTCATGATTGCGATTCTCCTGTGCTAAAGTCCTGGGCTCTGAATGCCAGGTGAGCTCTAGCAGAAGTACACTCTCTGCTGCTAAACTGGCCCCATCCATTACTTTGTGCCATCCTTCTAATTTTCTGCCTTGTTATGTCACCTATCTTAGTCTGCTTTCTGTTGCTATTACAAAGTACTCAAGAGAATATATGTATAACAGGGGCTTAAGTAGCTCTTGGTTCTGGAGGCTGGGAAGTCCAAGAACATGGCACTGACATCTGAAGAGGGCCTTCTTGTTGCATCATTACATAGCTGAGAGTATCACATGGTGAGATACAGCAAACATTCTAGCCAGGGCCCCTCTTCCTCTTGTTATAATGCCACTAACCACCATAATGGGGCCACATTCTCATGATTTCATCTAATCCTAACTTCCTCCCAAAGCACCCCCCCAATACCATTAACATATGACTTTGGAAATTGACTGTCCTACACATGAAATCTAAAAAGACACACCCAATGATAGCACTACCCCAAACCTCTAAATCCTATCCCAACTTGGAGATTGCAACCTGCTCTCTCTTAACACCTTTTCTTCCCCAGGTATCTGTTCTCTATAGATCCCTAGGTGGCCAGAGGTGGAGGTGGTTGTGGTAAATGGTGATTGTTACCCCTCCTGGCTTCCTGATTTGATCACACATGGAATTTTTAGCTGCAAGGTAAATTGTACCTACAGACAATCATAGACAATGATGGAAGCCCTGAGCTTACAGAGCTATGGCGTATGTCAGCTTCTTACTGCTCTGTAGCCCCTCTAACGTCTGGTTGTGCCATAGGCCCATAGACCTATTTCTGCAGATTGTTTCATCAATGGCACTGGATGATTAAGGTCTCTACATCTCCAAACTCAAGACTTCTTAAGACTTCTTCAGGTTCAAGAGAACTTTGTCTTTAATAAAGATATCCATATCCTTTGGAAATGCAGTTGTGGGTAACTTTAACTGGGCCTGGTAAAGAACAACTTGTTATTCTGAAGTCACTGCCAGAAGGCCTGTTGGTTCTCAGTCGGGGCATTTTTGTCTCTGCACAGTTGGGGATGCCTGCAGCCTCAGTCTCAATGTAGATCTGAGTATCTCAGGCCACAGTGATTTGAACAGTGCTGGCCCAGCCTTGTGGAATACAAGTATTCTGGTCACTCCCTTCTCTTACCCCCATGTTCTCTTACCCCCTGTTCAAATAATTGGACCTTTACAAGAGCTCCCAGCTGGCTGACTATGCCAAGAACATGGCCTGACAGTTGTTATTGCTGATCCTTCTCCCAGAAGCTGTTCTATTCCAGGCCTAAGGCCTGGCTCTTGACAAATGTCCTTGATGTTACACATCTGCTTGACTCTGATTAGTACCTAACCATAGAGTTCTCACCTCCCTCTTTCCCATCTATGGCAGGCTGAGTTCTAGTCTGGGCCCCTAAATTCCTGCCCGCTCTCATGTATGCCCTGAATCGCCTTTTCCCATGAGGAATGTCACACCCATGACTAACTTACATGGTATGGCAAAGGTGAGGGATTTGGAAAAGTAATCAACATTCCTGTGTTAGTCAGCTTTTCACCACTGTGATGTAATACTTGAGGTAATCAACTTTTAAGGAAGAAAGGTTGGTTTTGGTTCATAATCTCAGAGGTTTCAGCCCATGGTTGCTTGGTCCTATTGCTTTGGGTCTGCGGTGTCTCAGTTTATGCTGCTATAACAAAAATGCCATAGATTGGGTGGCTTAAACAACAAATGTTTATTTCTCACATTTCTGAAGTCTGGGAAGTTCAGTAAGAGCCTGACTTTATGGTTTACAGACATCTTGTTGCATCTACACATGGTAGAGAGCTCTAGTCTCTGTCTTCTTATAGAACACTATTCCTATCATGGGAACTCCACTCCCATGACCTTATCTAAATCTAATGATCTTCCAACTGCTTCACCTCCAAGTACCATCACATTGGTGATTAGAGCTTCAATATATAAATTTTGAGGGGCACAAAAATGCAGTTCATAATATCATAAAATCATATAATATTTATCCTTTATAACTTGCTCATTTCACTTAGGGTAATGTCCTCAGGTTCATCTTTGTTATAGCATGTATCACTTCTTTTTAAGACTGAATAACATCTCATTGTATCTATATGCTACATTTTGCTTATCCCTTCATCCAGTGGTGGGTATTTAGGTTGTTTCCACCTTTGGGCTGTTGTGAATATTGCTACAACAACACGGATATACAAATATCTCTTTGAGAACTTGTTTTGAAATCTTTTGGGTATGTACCCAGAGTGGTTACATACCCATTGCTAGACCATGTGGTAATTCTATGTTTAGTTTTGTGAAGGACCTTCAAACTGTTTTCTGCAGCAGATGCACCATATTATATTCCAACCAAGACTTCACACAGGCTTCAATTTTTCCACATCCTTTCCAACAAAGGATATTTTCTTCCTTTCCCTCTTCTTTCCTTTCCTTTCTTTTCTCTCATGGAAGGAGAAACTTGTTATTTTGATGAGTCAAATTTGTTTTTCCTTTTGCTACCCATACTTTTGGTGGCATATTCAATAAAACATTGCCAAAACCAGTATCATGAAGCCTTTCCCTATGTTTCCTTCTAAAAGTTACATAATTTTGGTTCTTATATTTAGATCTTTGATCCATTTGGAGTCAATTTTCATATATGATGTAAAGTGAGGTTCTAATTTTATTCTTTTATATATGGATATCCAGTTTTCCTAGCACCATTTGTTGAAGAGATTGTCCTTTCTCCCATTGAATGGTAGTTCTCATCCTTTTTTGACTTCAGCAGATTTTACTTCCCCAAACCCTTCAGATCTCATGTAGCACAAAGTTGATTTAATTGTGCCTTACCTCAGGTGTAATTGTACTTTTAACCTTTGGGAACTGCCTCCCCACCTCTATTCATAAGACTCAGTTGTAAAGTAGATTTATACGGATTTAGATCGTCTGCTCAGTACATAGGGTAAAAAGTTGCACAATCAAAATTACCCTTAAAATTCCTTAAATCACCCTCAAATTACATTGAGTAACATCTCTCACTTAGTCAATCACCACCAGTTTCCCCACCTGTGTGCTTCCTCTTCTTTTTCCAAAGTTTATTTTTCATATAAAATGGTCCCTACTACATGCAGTGGTGGCCTGCATGTAGGGACCATTTTATATGAAAAATGTAAATTTATATCAACAAATCAATTTCAGATGGCAAGATGCTTGCAAAGTGTGCTGCCTCAATCTCAAGTGTTGAGATTATTCTGGAAAATAGCAGGGTCCCATCTCTTCTCCCTGTTCATTCTAAAGAGCATGGGTACATGAGGTGGGTGAAGAACATATTATTCTTGTAATTTGGGGGTTTAATGGTTTAACCTGCATATGTCAAAGGAATGCAGTGTGGCTCCACTCTAAGCACAAGCAGCCAGGCACCTGGTTTTCTTGCTGGTTCAAAATCACTCCTAGTCTAATTCTGCCTTGCTCTTCTTTGGGTCCCGCTGACTCGAAGTCCTTGGCTTTATGACTTCAGTGAGACTTTTCAGTCTTGGTGTTGCTCCTGGATTCATTGAGCCCAGTCATTTGGCTTCTGGACTGTTGGAACCCTTTAGTTCTTGCATTGTTGTCTTTTGGGGCTTTAGTGGCTTTAGTGGCTTTGGAGTCAACTTCTCAGGTTTGCCTACCTGTAAGGCTCAGATTCAGAATTAAAATAGCTGTACTTTTCTCACCCCTTCCACTACATTGGTTACCTCCTCACAGGGGATTTTATTACCCACTCTTACCATATCTGTTGGAAGCAAGATCAGCCACCAAGGATCCTTTCTTCTGGAATCTACTTTTTAGTTTGGTCTTGGTATTTCTTGAAATTTCAGGTCTGGGGCTGGGCTACTCTTTCTCCTGGGACATCCTTGTCCTTCTTGAGTGAGAAAGGAAATTTTCATATCACTTTTGATATATCTTCTGGGATCTGTTTGTGATGTGTGAAACCCTTCACTATTCTTGATACCCCCTCACTCTGAGTCTCTAAAAAAATGTATTCTTACTTCAAATTTCCCTTGTTCTTTATTTTATCTCCAGCACTCACACTAGATAAAGGTTGAAATTGGCTCTTCAGGAAGATTTGTTGGTCCTGCACCCAGTGAATGGTTAGCCCTTCCCAACTCTGGCCATTTTCTTGAGGCTCTCTAGGTTGATTGGTTCATTGCTCAGGCAATTTGTAGGAAGAGATTTTTCCATGAAACTATTATCTCTAGTTTATAGAAGGTAACCAAATCAAACAAATCCAAAGAAAAATGAACAACAATATTTTTCTCACTGAGAGATCTTAATAACATCTACCAATGCTAAGAGACTTGGCTTTTTATTACACATATTGTCTATTTGTAGAGCTGGTAGAGAAGCCAAAGACACAATTGAATGAAACAGACTCCCGCTCACTGAGATAGTCAGGACAACTGTCATCCTTCCTTGTTCTCCAGTGTCCACAAACTTCCTGATGGAATTTTTGAACAGTGTGATGAACCATTTCTTGAGTAATGTGCACCATGATCACTGTGTTAAATACCTTAGCTACACAATGGAGGATGGTTTGTCTTCCCAATCCCTATAGGGTAAGCATTAAATTCTCCCATCTGTGATCAGTGGAAACAGATTCAACTAGCTCAAGCAGCTTTCCCAGGGTTAAACAGCTGGTGACTAGTGTATTAGTCTGTTTGGGGCTGCTATAACAAAATACTTGAGGCTAGTAACTTAGAAGTTTATTTAGCTTACAGTTTTCAAGGTCTAATAGTAGGGCAATTATCTGCTTAGTTCTGGTGAAGGCCTTCTGGCTTCATCTCAATATAACATATCATTGCATCATGACAGGATCATGTGCAAGAGGAAGAGATCATATGGTGAGATAAGAGAGATTCAGTGAAATTGCCAAGCTCACTCATAATAAGGAACTAACTGGGGTCCCTAGAAAACATCATTTCTTTCCAGGGGTAGCACTACAAATGACCTAATCATCTCCCACTAGAACCCACTTCTTAAAGTTTCTACCATCTCAATATTACCACACTGGGGACCGAGCTTGCAGCACATGAAACTCTGGGGGACACATTCAACCCATACCCAAACGGTAGTAACTGGCAGACCCTGTTCAGCCTAATTCCAAAATTTGTGTTCAATACAAGTGCACAGCAAAATTCTAAAGTAGGTAGATCACATCTTTTGCTCTCAGCATTGATTGCCATACTATATTTATGAAGCCACAATTTACTACAGTACTGTATTTTGTTCTGAGTTCTTGGGCAGAAGCCTAAACTATAGTTTATTCCTTAAATTTCCTGTCATTCTCAAATAATTTACCCTGGAACCATATGGGCAGGCTTGGCACTGGGTTGGGTAATTCACAAGGCAAAAAGGCTTCAACGTTAATAGGAGATAATGACTCCATATGTCTTCTCTTTTGTTAAACTATCTGCACTTCAATGAAACTGTAGCTACCTCTGGCTACACTGACCAATGATAGAAATTTGAAGCTTATAACCACCCTGGAAGAGAAAACATTTTTGGATAGTTGTTATGGTCAGAATTGTGTACCCTCAAAATTCATATGTTGAAGACTTAATCCCCAGTATCTCAGATGTGATTATTTGCATTTCAAGAGGTAGTTAAGTTAAAACAAAAGCCCTTAGTATGAGCCATAATTCAACATGACTGGCATCCTTGTAAGAAACAGAGATTAGGACACAGACTAGCAAAGAAGGAAGACAATGTGAGAACACAAGGAGAAGGTGACCATCTACAAGCCAAGGAGAGAGACCTCAGGAGGAACCAACCCTCTGATGCCTTGATCTTGAATTTCTTCCCTCCAGAACTGTGAGAAAGGAAATTTCCATTGTGTAAGCCACTCAGTCTGTGGTTCTTTATTATGAAATCCCTAGCAAACTAATGCAATAGGCCTTGTCAATATACTATAAATCACAATCACACAAGAGAGGCCAGTGCATTGGGAGGGGACCGGCACCATCTCCTTCCCGGCTCCCTCTCTGTAAGTGCAATAATGAACCGGCAAGTGCTTTGTGGTCAGCAGTCTAAGCACTGTGGTGGGACATATGAGATCAGAGACATTGAAATCACCTTCAAGGAGTCAGACAAAAAGGCAGGGAGATGAGGTTAGAAATAGCCTGGAGGCCTGTGTATTTAAATCTAAAACCTGCCATCTGTGTGATTCACCCACGGACAACCCATAGTCTTTTCTGGGTGTGGTTTTGTGAGACAGAAATAATGATGCCTACCTCCCAGGGCTGCCTCATACTATTAATGACATATGTTTCTGAGGAGCACTGAGAAAGTGACATCTCAAAAGGCACAAACTGACATGGTGCTGACCCTCTGGCTGCCTTTCCTTGTTCTTCCCAGATTAAGGTGATAATTCACCATGGGTGGCACCTGGCACCTTCCCTTACATCTCAGCCACAAAACCAATGTCGGGAGGCTTAGGCCTGGATCTCTTTTATGGAACAGCAATTTAGAACTTGTCCAGTCTGGGCCTATCACACCGAGGGCCTAAGAGGTGACTGGCCTAGACTGACAGTTAACAAAAGAGGCAGGCCTTTGTGGCAGGCCTGTTCTTGTCAGCCCAAATGTATACCATGGCCTAGAGTGAGCACAGATCTGTTAGCAAAATACGCTACTGCTATCACCTGCCACCACTGCTGGGCCTCATGACAAGAAACTGACATAAGCCATCATCATCAGGTGGGGTCAGGTGAGAATTCTTAAGAAGCAGTGGGCACAACATCACTCCAGGGCCTGCAGCCTCCCCTGCTTTGGCAACATCATACACACTTGCCTCCTGGCAGGGAATTGACATGAGCCAAAGCAGGACAGAGGCATGGAGGCCACTGGTTGAGCCTCAATGGACGACCCCCACCCATCCTTAAAGAAGAAAAGGTGATATGCAAAGGAAGAGTGAAGATCACATCTCCTGACAGATGGAGCTCATACCTGTGACCATAGTATCTTAAAGCCCCATAGCAGGGACTCAGGGACATGGTGGGAAAGCAGTCAGGAAACAGCTGACAATAGCAGAAAGGCACATAGCAACACTGTGGGGGAGGCAGAAGCGCCCACTGAGGAAGAGCAATAGGACTTTAAGGGACGTCATGGATTGTGTGAACAGTCTGATAGCAGGCAGGAAACAAGTCCAGGACACCCTTGATTCTGGGAAATCACTGGGCCAGGTTGACTGTAGTAACCCAGGGCTTGTACCTGAAGAATATCTTGAGTTCTCTAAGAAGTTATTTCCAGCTTGTGGTATCATGGATGTTATGTTGAGTGGAAGAAACCAGACAAAGGAGTCCGCTTCTGTATAAATCCACTCACACAAAGTTCAAAAAGTGACAAAACCAGTCTTTGATGGTAGAAATCTGAACAGCTGTTTTCTGGATAGGGGAGGGAACTATGTGGGGGATTGGCTGGAAAAGAAAACAGGGAGTGATCTGGGGTGAGGGGGGCGGGTAACAGAAATATTTTCTATCTGGATTGGGTGGTGGTTATCTAGGTACAAAATAGTACACTTAAAATCTATGCATTTACTGATTTCAGTTAGACCTGCATGAAACACACACTTTCTCTCTTTCACACACACACACACACACACACACACACACACACACATCCAAGTGCCTGCTATGAATAATTTGTTCTCTGTACCCATGAGTTCTGCATCTGTGGACTCAACCAACTGTGAGTTGAAAATATTTGGGGAAAAAAATTGCATCTGTAATGAACAAGTACAGACTATTTTCCTTATCCTCTTAAAGACAGAGTGGTGGTAAGATTGGGAAGCAAACAATAGTTCAATTTGGTTCAGATGCAGATCATGAGCAGAAAGCAATGGAAAAGAACATATATTAGAAAGCCAGCAAGGTGAGCATGGAAAAGGCCTTGAATGTTGGGCAAAAGATTCTGGATTTTATGGTAGTCAAATGAGTAGGGAGAGTCTGGAAGGTGGGGCTAGCTTCTATAGCCATCTCTTTGCCACCCAAAGAGTGATCCAAGGACCAGGAGTGTTGGCATTGGGAGCTTGTTAGAAAGGCAGAGGATTTAATGAATCACAATGAATCAGAATCTGCATCTTAACAAAATCACAGGGTAATTCTTATGCATGTCAAAGCTTAACAGTCACTGGCTTAAAGGTTAGACAATCATCTTGTGTATATGCCAAAGATTCTGAGTTAATCCTTTGTGACAAAACCCTAAGCACCATAGGGAAGTTGTGAAGATGTTCATTTGATCTGATTGGATAAGCAGCCCATTCTAGAGGTCTGCAGAAGAGCAAGCAACATCTCAGGGTAAGGAAGGGGTAAAAAAAATTCCAAGTAGAAATGCTGTTCCATTTCACATTGGCATCTTACAAGGAAGGCCTCTATGGGTTAGTAATGGTACAATCAATCGATCCTCTTGTGCCACAGTAAGTGGAAGCCAAGAAAGATTATTTCATCTGAATAATTTATCATACCCCAGCATTAGAAATTGAGTTCTTTAAAAGGTTTTAGTCTTTTTCAATCCTTTCCTGGCTCCTTTTTAGGCTAGCTCTCCATATGCTTTGCCAACCTTTGTTAAGATAATTCCAGTTCAAAAAAATTAAAAAGCTGCTTTTGTCTGAACTCTATGAATTCTGCTTTGGATCTCCTTTTAGCCAGCACCATAATTCTGATTTGTCAGTGATGAAGAAGCCAGAGGCAAGGAAAACATTGGCCCATGTCACTCAAAGACTACTTCCCTTATGTCCCCTTCTCAGTGGCTCTGCTTCATTGAGGATCTTGCATCACCCTCCCAAAGAGTGATAGAGAAATGGCAGAAAGGATGTTAACAGTGGACCCTTCCAAAGAATGAATGATAAGAACTTAGTGAAGATGTAGGGGTCTTTAAGTTCTAAGCCACCTGGACTCACAGGGAATATTCAGGAGATAGGTCATGATTCTCCCTAATCACAAATCTGACATCAGATCTCAGGGAATGCCTGACAGTTCCAAAAGGAGATGTGAACTTAAATAGCAACAACCTAAAATGCTGAGCTCAGACTTCAGGTCTGTTCTTCTGATGAGCATTACTAGGAGGAGTGCTTCCTTGGCTGGCACCTGGGTAAAAAAGAAACCCAAGTACTGTTGTGAAAAGACAAGGCTGACAGTTAGGACACCCAGCTGGGGAACCTGGGCCTTAAGATCAGTCCTGCCTCCTCCTTTTCCTTCTTGTACCAGCTGAATGACTTTGATGAGTTATGTAATCTATTTAAGGCTTAATTCCACATTTGCACAATATGTATAAAAACAACACTACATCATCCGGATGCAGTAGAACCACTGAAGCAGGACAGCAACATTAACAACAGACCTACTGAGGAATTCTTGTCCTATAAAGGAATATGTGTAACCCAGGGGTTCTCAATTAAATACCATTTAAGGAACCCCATTCCCCTTGTACCAAGATGCAAGCAGATTCCCATCTCATCAAGAGAACTAAATGAAGAACAGAAATGGATATGATTTATCCTGAGTATATCTTTAAGGGTGTCCTTCCTTTCTATGACTTACTTGCCAAATAGCAGTGTCTTCAGGGCACTAAGAAAATCAAACCTGGAGTTGGCTCAGGCCAATCTGTCTCCACTGAATGCTCAGAACCTGGACCCAGAGCCAGCCCCTCAGCCGCTTTCTCCTCACAGGCTAAGACTCATTCAAGTGTCTTTTGTGATCCTCATTTGTGTTATTCCTGCCAGAATCTTTGCCTGTTCCCCAGCAAGGAGGGAGATAAATATCTTTTACTACCCAATATTTGGTCTGAACAACCTCCAGAGATATTCCAAAAAGTCAAGATTCTGAGACTGCTTTAGAACTCTTACGGATTTCCTGGTGTACATTAGAATGTGCAAAGAATATCTCCAGTGTCCGCAAAATAATAAGAATAATAAAACCTTTCCAAGAATAAGTTACATTCTTTTGGGGAATCTCATAAGTACAGTTGGAGAGGAATAAATTGATGGAGAATTCCCACTCAGGTAGTCACACTCCTGCTTAGGAATTGATAATGCTGTGCCTAGATTCCTGTTTCTGTGTTCTCATTCATTCATTCATTCCGTACATAATTATGGAGGGCCTCTGCTTTCCAGGTGCTGTGCCTGTGGAGTTACAACAGAAATGTGAGAGATAAACAGACCCTGACTCATGGAGTTTATCATGTGGAGCCTCAATTCCTATATTCCTTTCTTAAACTCTGGAATCCATCCTTTGCCCAACCAGAAGGAATTTAAAATCTTCTTATGTCTTGATGACTCATCATATGAGGCCTGCTCCTAGCTCAAATGCTGGTTTAAGTAAGCAGCCTCCCGTCTTCCCTGTGGAGCACTGCAAAGAAGGATGGATAATTCTCCTGGGATCTGATAGGCCAGGGCTTTGACCTTGGCTCATCAACTTACTAACTGTGGAGGAGGATTTAGGATGAGTTACATAATTCTCTAAGCTTTAGTATTTTATCTGTAAAATGGGTTTGTTGGGAGGTTTAATGACCTAAATGTTGAGAAGTACCTATTCAGGGCCTACCATAGTGAGTGTTCAGTAAATGGTGGCAATTATTACTCTTATCCCCAGTGTGTGTTTAAGTGGTTCTGTCCTATATCCGAGAGTCTTGCATCTCTCCCCCAATACTCTGGCCTATCTGAGACTGCCATCTTGCCCTCATCATTCAAGAAAACTTTCCCATCAATTTATATCATGAAATTTTCAGACATAAAGAAAAATTGAAGGACTTGTACAATAAACACCTATACACCAATCACTTTACTATTAATATTTTACTACCTTTGTTTTATCACATATTTACTTATCTATCCCTTTATTCACTCATCAATACATTTAAATTTTTTATCTTTTTAGTTCTTTCTTTAGAAAAATTTATAATCAATGCAATGTTCACATTTTTAAGGCTATGATTTGTTAAATTTTGATAACTGACTAAATCTGTGTGACCCAAACCTCTATCAAGTAAGAGAATATTACTTGAATCCCAGTCTCTTCCCAGTTAATTCTTATAACTCTTCCCTCTCCATCTGCACTACCAATTTGATTTGGTAATCAAACTAATCATAGATTAGTTTTCTTTTCTTTTTCAGATGGATACTTCTCTTTTTTACATACATTCATTTTTCTCATTCTAGAATTTCAAACAAATAATTAGACTGTATCATAGTATACATACTCTTTTTGTCTGGTTTCATTCATTTGGCATGTTTTGAAATTCATGTTGTTTTGTGTATTAGTAATTTCTTCCTTTTCATTACTGAGAAACATATATTAATATACTGAAGTTTTTATAAGAATTTACCTTTGATAAACATCTGGGAAAACTAGAATTTGGATATTATAAATATGAACATTCTATTTGTTGCTATACATCTAATTTCACATGGATAAATGCCTAGGGTGAAATCACTGGGCCATAGGATAGGTATATATTTAGTCTTACTCTTGTAATTGCTAAATATCCCTGCATGCCCACCACAAATATGAGATCCAGTTGCTCCATTTCCTCACCAGGATTTATTGTGTTAGTATTTTTAACCGTAACCATTCTGGTGGCTGTGCAGTAGTAATATGGCTTTTGGTTTTACTTTTTTCCATCTCCCTGATGACCAATGGTATTGAGTAATTTTTCATGTGTCTATTTGCATACTTTCATTATCAAGTATCTGTATCCTTTGGTCACTTTAAAATTGGGTTATCTTTTTGTTATTGAGTTATGGTAGCTTTATTCATCTTAGATCTTAGTCTTCAGTTTCATGAATGCTTTATCTAAGTCTTTGGCTTGTCTATTCATTTTTTAACAGTCACAATTGAACAAAAGTTATTAATTTTGATTAAATTTATCAATTTTTCCTCTAATGTATATTCTTGTTTCCTGTTTAAAAATATGTTCCTACTCTGGAGTTATAAGGACATATGTTTTTCCTTAAGAGCTTTATTACATTTACATTAACTGTTGTGTTTGGGTTCATGCTTCATCTCAAGTAACATTTTCTGTATGATGGGAGGTAGGTATTGGGATTTTTGTTGTTCTTGTGAGAATCCAGTTGTTTCTTGTTTCTACATCATTTGTTGAAAAGCCTTTCCTTTATTTATTGTCTTATTCTAACACCTCTGTTGAAAATCAAATGAATTTTTGCTTCTGGCCAAAATGGTGTAGCAGGGACTAGATTTATTACTGATCCTTAAAGCACTAAAAGTCTGGAGAAAAATCTATGAAACAATGGTTTTCAACAAGGGACAACAGGCGGCACTGTGAATTTATCTCTTTGAGAGAACAGCCAAGAAAGGAGAACCCTACAATGGCCCCTAGCTGACTGTCTGCAGAGTCTCCAAACTCCATCACAGGAGAAGAGACCCACACAGAGTTTGGTGGTCTCCCTGAGCTGAGGAATCCAGGTGGAAGCTTCGGAGGCCAAAGCAGCTAGAATTTCCAAGACCAAATTCAAGAGGGGATAGCTGCCTAGAGACCCAGAAGTGACCTAGAAGTGGGTGCTCCACTTCTGTCAGGTTGGGCACGAGGCAAGGAGTCCATTTAGAGGGACCTTTTTCCATCCATGTCACCAGCTATTCTGTTAGGCTTATGGTGGGGCAAGGGGATTCTTACTCTTCCTGTCCTGTCTTGATGTAGCACAGGCATCCTGCCTAGCCCCAATCTTTTCATGAGCTCCCCACAGAGGCCTTTGGAAAAGAGTTAGCTTGTGTGTACAGATGCCCCTCACTCATATGTCTGGAGCTTCTGTTTACTCCAAATCATTGTGCTTCGGCCACATTTAAGAACTTACTGCCAGGCGCAGTGACTCAAGCCTGTAATCCCAGCACTTATGGAGGCTGAGACAGGAGAATCAGGAGTTCAAAGCCAGCCTCAGCAATGGTGAGGTGCTAAGCAACTCAGTGAGACCCTGTCTCTACATAAAACACAAAACAGGGCTGGGGATGTGGCTCAGTGGTCGAGTGCCCCTGAGTTCGATCCCCAGTACCAAAAAAAAAAAAAAAACTTACTAAGATTTTTGCCAATTTTTCCTACCTCCTTTTTTTTGGTGTAGCTGTCTTCCTCCACCTTTGTCAAAGAGGAAACAACTGTGTGTCCTCATCTTTCCTCCGAGGAGCTTACCACCCTTTAGAATTATGTTCACTCCATTGTCTCATGGTCTTACTTCTCAGACGGGCTCAAGAAGAGTTATGATTTATTAGAGCATCAAGCTTTTTTTCTTGTTGTTAGGGTAAAAGCCATGTTTTCTTGCTAAGTGAGGCAGAACTCTGTCTCGCTCATTTTAACAAACATTTGCTGAATGCCCTGTTGGCAGCTCTGTACACACAGGGAAGATAAAAGGGTCTTTTCTGTCTGCCAGCTGAGCATCTAGTGAATCAGACAAGGAGCAATCACAGTAGAGTGTGATCATGGCTATTACAAATGACAATTGGGCACCTAAATCTGTCTAGGGCAACCAAGGGAAGTAAAACTAGTGCAGATCTTTTGCAAGTGAATAGAGATTCCCAGGCAGACCAAGGAGGTGAGCACATGAGAGAGAGAGAACACCATGCAAATAGTGTGGAATGAAATTGCAAAGTTGTCCTCATGGGGTCCTGGCCCTGAACTCCTAGCTTTCTGCTTGCTACTGGAGTTTCCTGACAGTCATCGGGTACCTCTGAGCTGAAGGATTCTCTAGGATGCAGGAATCTATATCCTCTACTGGACAACTCCCCCCACAAATACTAGCCTAGGCAAGCAGGCTTCCCAGCTCACTGTCCTGGTCACAACTCTATTGCACACTCTCCTGTACATTTTCTTTCTTTCTGCACTATGGATTGAACCCAGGGGTGCTCTACCACTAAGCTATATCCCCAGCCCTTTTTATATTTTTATTTTGAGACAAGGTCTCACTAAGTTGAGGGTCTCACTAAGTTGCTGAGCCTGGCTTTAAACTTGCATTCCTCCTGTCTCAGCCTCCAGAGTCACTGGAATTACAAGCTTGCACCACACCAGACCCAAGTCTTTCTCATCAATTCCACAGTCCCCGAACTCCTCGAGAGTGGTGATGGTTTGGTACATCCCAGCATTACCAGCACCCAGCCCCATGGCTGGCTTGGTAGGTGCTTAGTAAATTGTGGATGAGCTAAAATCAGATGTTCCCATATACCCTGCCAGGGTGGCTGAACCACTCTCTTCCTTCTCCCTCTCAGTTGTGAATATACTCCTGCCAAAAAAAAGTAGGATGTCTGAGAGGTCAACTATAAATTCTGTGGGCAGTTCATTTTTAATTGAAGAGAGGGGACCATTTTATTCCAGTCATTAGAATTTACAAGTCCAGTCTTCCCTAAATGTTAACTTTTAGTGAGCTAAATTATTCATTCATTCCTCTAGTGACATTTTGATTGCTGCATTCCCTCTTTAAATTTTGAATTATCTCAGATTCTATTTGAGCCTGCCTGGATATAGTAATAACCGCAACAGGAGGATAAGGAATAGCTTGCTCTGCAATACTGTTTTCTACTGTAATTTTTCAGAGCAAGTAATTTCCGCTGAAACTGAGGAAACAACGGAGGCATCTGTTTTCAAATGTGACATTTTTTCCCGTGGGAAGCGTGTTCAAATGTGCTTTGGTTCCGTCTTTTGCTTTTGCCTGCCTCCTTGCCTCTCACCAGCAGAACAATGTCATATTTTGCCAGAACAGAGCTCAGTCTTTGAAATACATGGAATAAAACAGTGACTTGAAACAAAACAGTAACATTTTCTATCTACTAGTTAATTGTGGGAAAGTTAGGGTTATCAGAAGAAAATAGGAAGAATAGTTTATATATGCATAGTTCAGTAATGACTCTGATCTTCAAAGTAAATAAAACAACACACACTTGTGGAGATGTTTATAGCTTTGTTTGCAGAACTGCAAGAGAAATGAAATCTTGGCATTTGGGAGGGAAGTTTCCAAATGGCTTCAGAGGAATCATGGCGGAACTCATTCTTGCGGGATGCATGAGAGCTGATAGGAAAAGACTTTCCAGCAGAAAAACCAGCAGATGCTAGGGAACAGGTCATCTGGTACCTCTAATATAATCCATCCAATTTTAACTAAGTACCTATTTTTTTTATATCTCCTTTTTATGTACCCTGTATTTCCCCTTTATTTTAAATAAAACTATCCTGCTGCCTAAAATAGGAACTCTTTCCAGATTCTGGGGCCATGTTATTGTCTCCTTCCCTATTTAAACTCCCAGTCTCATTTCTTTAGTGATTTTGCTTCACATCCCTCCCCACCACCCTCCTAAAGTCTTCTTTCCTCCCTTGCTGTCATCTGGCTGCCCTTATTCCCTCCCTGTCTGCTAGTGTGCAGCAATGAGCCTTTGGAAGCCTCCTTCAGAAAACAGAAATAGCAAATGCAAAAGTAATGGATAATGGGCCTGAAAATAATGGAATAATGAGGAAATGAATGCAAAAAGTTCTGTTTGTATTTTCATCCTCAATACACATTTAAACAGATGTTTGTGGAATACTTGCTACAGAGACAGACACGTGAATATAAATTCTCTAAAATCTGCAAATCATATATAATCTACTAAACCATACTACAATGTGTTAAGATTTATTTTTGATTTTGAGATAGGTTATTGCTAAGTTGCTTAGGGCCTTGCTAAGTTTCTGAGGCTATCTTTGAACCGACAATCCTCCTGCCTCAGTCTCCCAAGCAGCTTTGATTATAGGCATGCACCTCTGTGCCTGGCTTGATCCTACAATTTTACAAAAGTGACAAATGCCCATGTGAACACATTGCTAGACAGGCCTGTGCAAATGATAAGCCTGAAGCTTAAATTTTATTGGCTTTGCATTACATCTACCTCTGGAGATGACACTTGAGTTGGGTTTTGAAGGTTCTCTAGGAGTTCACCAGACCAAAAAAAGAAGGAAATATCCTACCTGGCAAAGATATTAGTATTGAAAGATATAAAGACCTGGAAAAGAATGCATATTCCAGTATTAATTGCATGGGGGTCAGTGATGGGAGATGATAGCAGAGTACTGGTCCTGGGTCAGATTAAAGATGGCATTGATGTACTGAGGGATTCTGATTATATTCTATATCACATTCTATTTAACCAAAAAATAGTACAACCAGTTTTGTTTAAGACAACTAGTCTGGGGTACGTTAAGAATTGCTTTTCTCTAGAAGTGCCTAAAACCCTCTGTCAGTGATAATCATCTAGTTGCTGAGTCCAAAATTATGTACCAAAGTCTCAGGCAATGAATTATGTCTACATGTTTTGATATAACTAAATTATAAATGACACACAATCAAAAGGATAAAGCAAGTTACAGACCATTGCAACAGGATGCTATTGTTTATGTAAGACATTTATAAACCCTACAGAACTGTACCACATTCCTTTCAGGGATGCACACACAAGAGGTTCTCAGAAAGTTGACTGTCTACTTCCCTTAGGAGCAATGATGTGTATTTGCTAATTTAATGTTCGCAACAACTTTGTAGAACATAAATACCACACTTAATGAGAATCAACTAAAATTTCTATGGTATGCAAATAATAACTAATGTTTAACTGTTCTTTTTCTTTTCTTTTAAATATTTATTTTTTAGTTGTAGGTAGACAGAATATCTTTATTTTATTTTCACGTGGTGCTGAGGATCGAATCCAGCGCCTCACGCATGCTAGGCGAGCACGCTATCACTGTGCTATAACCCCAGCCCCTAACTGTTCTTTTTTGATGGTGGACACATGGATATTATATCATTCTTGGTTATTATATATTTTTTGTTGAAAAAGGAAAAATAACATCTGCTTTGGCGTATAAGCTTAGGATAACTTAAGGATAGTTTTTTTTGTCCTGCTATGGATATTAGCAGTCTCTCTATATCTGCAATTTCACTTTTCACAATTTCAGTTACCTGTGGCCAAGTGCAGTCCAAAATTTTTACATAGAAAATTCAAGAAATAAGTAATCTATGAGTTTTAAACAAGTTTTGGAACATTGTTATAATTTTTCCATTTTAGTCTTGCTGATTGTTGTTAATCTCTTACTGTGCCTAATTTGTAAATTAACTTTATTTTAGATGTGTGTGTCCAGAAAGAAATATGGTTTGTGTGTAGGATTCGGTACTGTCTGAAGTTTCGGGTGTCACTGAGGGTCTTGGGTTGTATCCCCTGAGGATAAAGGGGCACTATGCGTGTATTTACCACTCTCAAGCACGCAAAAGAGGGAGCAAGGGCTTCCTAATAAAGTTTTCAGGAAGAAGATTGCTAGCACAGTTGCTCTTAGCAATACATGAATGTCCAAAGGCTGGTTCTCGATCCTGGACTTAGCCCATCAGAGCTCAACCTCACTTGCTGTATAATCTGTGTATAGATTCTCATGAGGCCATTTCCGGATTCTGACTGTCTCAGTTGGCCAGACCTTACCTGCTTGGCTTCCTGACCCTAACACCGAGCAGATAGAAGCCAGTCGGAGCCAGCTGTGGGAGGGAGGAAGAGAAGCCAGTCAGAACAGAGCCCCTGCCTCCTCCTGTGCATTCAATACAGGCTGATGGATCTGTGCCACCCCCTGCTACCCTGACAGGTGGCAGCCAGACATGGGACCCTCAGTGCCTCTCAGCTAATCGCTGCCTTCTAAGTGCCAGATCATAAGGAAGCCAACAAGTCTGCCTTTTGTCTCCACAGGCCAGAGAAAGAAGTTACTCTGTCTGCTTCTCTCCAAATCCAGTGATTCTTTCTAGCATTTAGTAATGAATGTAGAGAGAATCCCCTTCCACCTGCCTATTTTGGAAACAGATCTTGCACTTTATTTCTTAAACTTACTCTACTCTTGCAACACAGTGTACACAAAACTTTCTTATTTTATGTATATATATATTCCCCTAGACTTTTTCAAAGACAGGCAGCACGTTTCAGACAGGATGTCTCTGAAGCTAGGAAGTAGACCAAAATGCTGTAGCACAATAGGAAGAATATTTGTTGTTTTCCTAATGCTGAATCAGCAAGAGCTTTGGGGAAAGAGAACATATTTAGTCATCTTCGGGGATCTGGTTTGTTGTTAGTGACTCATTCACTTAATGAGTAGTTATTAAGTGTGTTCAATGTCTCTAGTGCTGTGGGAAATCAAAAGGGAGACAGCAGAGAAGTCTTTTAATTTCTTAAGGTGAAATAACTATAAACTTGAGGTAGTGGTCCACATGGCTGCAAGGTCTTCTATGCAGCTTCCAATTCATCAGTGGCCTCTGAATCTTCCTCTCCACCTTGACCCTCAGTCACCCTGGGAGGTTTCACCTCCTACATTATTGATTGATCCAGTAGACAAGGCTCAATGTTTCTGGACTTCAATATGTCAGTAACTTTCACTTTAAAAAGAAGAAGAAAGAAGAAACTACTATGTTGCCCAGGGCTGGCCTCAAACTCCAGGGCTCAAGCAATCTTCCTGCCTCAGTCTCCCAAATAGCTAGGACAAGAGGCACATGCCACCATGCCTGGCAATGATAAAGACCTTTACTTTGATATCCTTTCAAACACCTATACCTGGGGTCGTATTCTTCAGTGTGTGATTACCTGGAAGGGCTCCATGTCTGAGGTTTTAACCTTCAATGTTTTACTCAGATCACTTTCAGAAACTGCTAGAAGATCTTCAATTGCCCTTTAAGGACACAAAGTTATTCAGAATAAAGCCTATATTTTCTAGTCTTCCTTCTAGCTGGATGTGGTATCATGACTAAGTTCTAGTACAATGAAATATTGTAAGCAGAGTGTTACATACAACTTCTAAAAACTGTCCTCATAAGAAGAGAGCAATTCATTCTTTATTCCTTCCTCCCTGCTTGGTGAAATAAGGATGTAATTACTGAGGCTTGAGCAGCCATTTTGGACTCTGAGTTTTAACAGGTTTTCATGTAGAGGGCGACAGAGTTCTAATATAGAAGGAATCTGGATTCCTTAACATTTCTATGACATAAAAATAGACCTCAGTCTTGTTAAGGTACTATTCTGTGGGCTTTCTGTCCCTAAAGCCAATTTCAATCCTAATATGTATAGCTGCAACTTTTTATCAAACTTTCTTTTCCCCATTTTTTTTTTTTTTTTTTTACATTCCAATCTCATCGGGACCCCCATCCCTCTTCAAAGTCTTTTATGGTGTTCTTTTCTTTATCCAAAAGATTTTCTTCTTTATCCAAACATGCTTTCTAGGCTCTATATCCCATGCAATATACATTGTGAAGGGATTCAGAGTTCCCCAAGGTTTCTCTGTCCTTGCGTGTGATCATTGGAGGGTCAGTTTTGCAGAGTGGATTCCAAAGGAATCCTGCTGCTCTCATTGCTATAGCACAGCCCAGAGGACGCCAATTGGCCAGGCCTATTGACTAGAGAAGGAGCAGAGGCACCAAGCAGAACACTAAGGTTTGAGAAAAGGAGGCTGTGAGTTTGAAAACGCACATAGCAGAGCCCATGGAGGGACACACATGTCCCTTCAGAGGCCAGCAGACAAGTGGCTGTCATCAGAAGGCTCAGGGGAGCGCTGCAGAGGAGATGAGATTCCATGTTGTGCCCTGCCCCCTGCTTCACCACACCAGTTAGGAGGCATCACCCCTCTACAGCCAGTGCTTATGATTCACTTGTTGACTCTGATACAGATGTAACTCTGCTATACTCCTTGATTTAGATAAAAGTTCAATGAATCTCAATGAATCATTTTGTCACCATGATACAGTTTTGAATTAAAGAATCTTACCTAGACATAGAATAAAATGAATGAGAAGAACAGGCCCTACCCGAATCAAGAGTCTCATCCCCAACTAGTTAACATCCCTGAGAAAACAATGTTGTCCCGGGGTTCAGTTTGAGTTTGCCACCCCCATGGTGGAATCAGGATCTTCTCATGCACCCATAGCACCCTCAGCTACAGTGAAGGGAGTTCTTAGCTTTCTTTTCCACTAGTTTCTGAGAGTTTTACTCATTTCTATATCCCTGAAACCAAGAGTAGAATGTGATAGATATTTGTTTTATTAGCTGACTGAGTGACAGAATCTTGACTACAACATGGATATGTGATTGGACTTCACACTGAAAACATAGTCACATAACACTACAGTTAACTGGATTGAATAAAAGAGATGACACGCACGTACAGGATGGATGCAAACTTCCTGGGGGTGATCTTGCCACAGCATAGGCTTGGAAGTTGGAAGGGAAGTGGGATTAGTGTTGACCTGTGTTCCTGGTAAGTCACACCATGACTAACACAATGGCGCAGGAGGCCTGCTCCTGGCTCACTCTCCTGCACTGTGTGCATGAGACAGAGCAAGTGGAGAAAAATCACATCACTTCTGCTCCAGGAGATCTTGGCATGCAGCTCATGAAGAAGACCCATCTTGTAGGAAGGAGGAAGCACTTCCCTGGCCAGTTGCTATAAGGTAGTCACCTAGCTCACAGCCATGATTTCCTCAGAGATGGAGTTGGGCCACTCAGAAGGGAAGCGTGGCTTTGGGGGTTACATGAACTCTGGGGAACGCAGTCAGTAGTGGGCAGCTGCTAATACCCAGTGGAGTTTTACCAAGTGGAGCCCTGGATCCATCGTCAGATGGAGCTTTCCAGAAAGCATCTTCTCGCAAGCCACATCACAATTCTTTGATGGTTCCTACAATCTTCCTCCCTTCAACTTTCTTTCTCTTCAAAATCATCTCTTACTCTGAGCTGGGAGGATGCAGGGAGTTTCTCCTCAGAGCCAATGCCTGGTATGAACAAGAAAATGGAATGAGTGGAGGATGGACAGATGGATGGGTGGAGGAGTGAAAGGACAGAGAGAGGATTGGACAGATGGGTAGAAATGGATAATCAGAAGAAAAACTTAAGCCAGGAATTGAGGCAGAGACGTCAAACATCCCCTGCTCCTCTGGCTTGGCTGGCAGAGCAGGTGCCAGTGTCACTAAAGTCCAACCCAGTTAGGGTTGTGAGCACATCCTAGTCCAGGCCCTGCCCATTTGTTATCTGATCACCATTAACACCTAGATGCCTTCAATGTGTGATTAACAGAAGAATGGGTATTGGAGGATTGTGATGTGGGATGGGAGTGAGGGATGTGTGGAGTACATTCCCAGGAAGATTTTGAGAAGTGGGTTTATTCACATGGATCATCATTTTTTTTAAAACAAAATATCATCTTACAGAAGAGAAGCATACTGTGTCGAACATGAGCACACTAAAGCTTGTGGCCCCGGACCACTGCAGACACTGTGAGATTTTGTGTCATTTTTTTAATCCACTCAGCAAACACATTTGAGTATCCAGCTACCCCTGGCTGATCTCCTACACTCTGGGCCCAGAGCCAAATACAACCTGGCTCCTCCCCTACTCCCCTCAAAGACACACACACACACACTCACACACAAGCGAATATATTCAGAATAGTCCATTAGACAAAAGATGGCCCCAAAGATGTGGGGTTTGGGGAGAAGGTACAGTTGCTCTACTAGTGGCTCAACAATGACATCACAGAGGAGATGAGTCGTCAGTCAAACCCTGTTGTCAACTCCCAATGAGACCAAGTTCCAACAGTGGCATGTCAGGGGTTCATACCACTGACCTTTTAAAGAGACACCTTCTTTAGTCCTAGAGAGAAAAAAACCTTCCCCAGTCCCTCCATAGGGGTCCTTGTCACTAAATTACTTGGCAAATATTTGAGCACTACCCTTTGTGTGGTTCTGCACTAGGTGCTGGGCGTTCTGCAAGAACTAGAAGAAACCAGGCTGCTGCCCTCATGGAGCCACAGACCAGACCTGTCACACACCAAAAAGCACCCAGTCAGACCTATACTACCATATTGACTCTGGGATTTATTGTGGTATAGCTTTAAAATGCTGTCACACCCCTGCAGCAGGCAGTGCTGGTGTAACCAGAGCAGTTGGGCCAATGCTATGGTATCATGACAACAGAGGCACGGCCAGTGTCTGCAGTGGTCCAGCGCCACAAGCCTTAGTGTGCTTATGTTAGACGTAGCACGCTTCTCTTCTGTAAGATGATATTTTGTTTAACAAAATTGATGATCCATGTGAATAAACCTATTTCTCAAAATCTTCCTGGGAATATATACATCTCACTCCTGTCCCACATCACAATCCTCCAATATATATTCTTCTGTTAATTGCACAGGCTAAGGCATTTACATAAGTATCCAGCCACTGGTGGCTTCTACATGGAGTCTGGGAAGAGAGGTGAGACTGTGCAGGAGGAGTGCAGGCTGGCTGCTGACTGAGAGCAGGGGCTTCTGGGTCAGATGACCCAGGGTCAGAACAGCTGGTTCCCCTCTTACTGCCTACACATGGCCTTGCCTCTTAGAGCCTCCTGGTCCTCATCTGTAATATACCTAGATTGCCAAATTAAATGAGATAGTATTTTGCACATGGTCAAGTGCTCATGATTGTCATCAACTGTATCATTGAAGGACGTAGTCATAGTAGGCCAGTAATCCTGGTGGTCTAGGTAGAGTGGTTTACGAAAAGCAGAGGAGAGAGATGAGGTTTTCTGTTACTTCCTTTTTCCTGTCACCCAGGAAATAGCTCAGGAACTGCTTTGATATCTCTTGAAGATCCCTCAAGGGGAATGGGAGGCCTGAGAACCTTCTAGGGAGAGCAGTTAGTGTCTTGGCAGCAACCAAGTGATCAGAAGTCCTGAGCAGGGGAGAGTTATAGACAGGATGAAAGGCACTACATTCAGGTCCCTGAGCCCTAAATTTCATACAGAAATGATGTATGTAAAAGCCCATTGGGAAGCATCCATTTGTCTATTTGTTTAGGAACTGAGCCATAGTATGATGTGCTCTGTGCTCTGGGTGTGCTTGTCAGGTAATGAGGGCTTTCATGTTACACGGCTTAGGCTATATTCCTTATATTCTTTAAATTGTACTTTTTTTACTTGGCAAATAAAAATTGTATATATTTATGTTGTACAGCATGATGTTTTGCTACATGCGTTCATTGTGGAATGACTAACTCTAACTAATATATCCATTACTTCAGATGCTTACTTACCATTATTTGTTTGGGGTGGAAAGAACATTTGAAACCTACTCTCAGCGATTTTCAACTACACAATATATTAACTATAATAACTATATTGTGCAGCATATCTCTTGAACTTATTCCTCCTCACTGAAACTATCCTTTGACCCACATCTGGCCTTGCCTCCCCCACCCGCCAGTTGAACTGTCATTCTATTCTCTGATTCTATAGTTCAACTTTTTAAGATAAGTGTAACTATGTGGTATTTGTTTTTCTGTTCCTGGCTTAGTTCACTTAGTATGTTTACCATGTTGAAAACTATAAGATTTCTTCTTCTTTTTTTTACATATTTTTAAAAATTTAATGTGAGAAAGAAAAGAAACACTGTAAACAGGAATATTGGACCAAGCTAGCATTTATTAAGAGTTTTCTAAATTTTTGCAGAGTACTGTGAAGGTACCAGGAAGAGAACCCCTGCTTTGATGGGTCTCACAACCAGGGTTCCTGTGAAGCCATAATTCATTAATTCATGGTCCCAAAAAGACCAGCCAGCAGCTTTAGCCTTCTTCTCACTGTTGTGGTACAGCATTAGGCTGGTGGAAGATGGAAATAGAAACCAGCCTCCCCTGGCCAGTGAGCAGCAGCCTGCCAGAGACACCACCTGCTCTGACGCGCACAAACTGTGCTTCTGCCCAGGGTAAAGAAGATGCTGTCATTTCAAGTGCTGAGGCAGAGGTAGGCGGTCTGCCTTCTGACGCACATGCTCCATCCGCTGCATTTTATCTCCCACCTGCAGCAGTGATTTAAAACCCATTTTACCTTCGTTGAAATGCCAGGGTAATGTGCTAAGTGGTTGCTGCTACTGATGCTCCTAAGAGTGACGTCCGCATCTGCGTTGCTAGGCAATGAGGCGCCCGCCCCCCCTGCACATTGATGAGCTTTGCAGAGCATCGCTGCCCTTCCTGCAGTGCTCCTTGCACTGATGGGGCTATCAGGTGCTCTCGGCAGCCTTGTCTCGACCGCTAGGGATACACTTGACTGCCCATCTAACCTCACCTGTGGAGAGTTAATATCGATCGAACCTTGAAATTGATTACTGGCTGCTTTATGGGTTGTCTGTGCTTTGAGTATAATGTCCCAAATTTCATTTTTAAAAGATGTGCTTGATTCTGGCTCCTCCCCTAAGTGGGTCAGGGTAAATTTAGACAAAATCATTAGATGCTCTCAGAATTCAATTCAATTTAGATTTGACTTTAAAGACACAGTGTTCTCAGGGGGATGATGCTCCTGCCTTGTTATTTTGAGCTTTTGCCTAAACCGGTCATGATCTGAAGATGACCTCGTTCAAGTTCTAGGTGGAGCCAACAAAGCAAGAAATGACTGGCAAGGTCTCTTCTGTGACCGGGAGAATGGTGACTTTTCACATGCAGAATTCTCTTTTGTGTTCTCAGGGACATCGAAATTACCAGCCCAGGCAGTAGGTTCTGCAACCCTACAGCCCAGACATTGCCTTGGC
Source organism: Geosciurus inauris (assembly GCA_004024805.1). Classification (NCBI taxonomy): domain Eukaryota; kingdom Metazoa; phylum Chordata; class Mammalia; order Rodentia; family Sciuridae; genus Geosciurus; species Geosciurus inauris. The sequence continues at coordinate 50,489 of PVHX01003556.1, forward strand.
AAGATTATGGGTGCTCTGAAATTCCCATATGGGAGCAGCTTAAGGGCTTCATTCTAATTGAATGAGGATTAGGAAACTTCTGGCAATGGTTATGTCATTTTACACAGCAATGAAGTCCATTGTTCAGATCCAAATAGAGGAGAGGAAGGATGATGGCCAGGCTGTGAGCTAAATGCCTGTCTTTCCCTTTGCAGCCACCCTACTGACCCTGGTGCTGCTCCCTTCACCAAAGTGAAAGTTTCAGCCCTCACACCAGGTTGGCAGTGAGGAGGAACCTTGGGCCAGTGCACTGATGACCTCATCTTAGTGATGAACATACACACAATTTAAGTAAACAAAGTAAACCTGTGATCCTGTCTGAGGGTGTCAGGGTCCTATCTTATCCTATGGTTGTATACTTTTTTTCACATGTTGATTCAAAGTATTAGACTTCAAGGTATATGCTATAGTTTGAATCTGGCATGTCCACCAAAGGTTCGTGTATTAAAAGCATAGTCCCTAGGCTATGGCACTTTTGGGAGGTGGTGAGAACTTTAAAAGGTGGGATCTAGCAGAAGGCAGTTAGGTCATTGGGGGCAGGTCTTGAAGGGAATATGAGAACCCTAGCTCCTTCCTCTCCTTGTCTCTCTTTGCTTCCTGGACCCCATTTACATGGACAGACCTTCTCCACCACACATTCCTGTTCCGACGTACTGTGCTGCCACAGGCCCAAAGTGACTATGGTCAGAAAGCTCTGAAACCATGAATCAAAATACATCTTTCCTCCTTAAAAGTTGATTATCTCAGGGATTTTGTCATAGCAATAGAAAGCTGACTAATATAGCAACTTAGCTAAATTCCTTCTCTTCTTCACAACCCAGTCAGAGTATAAATAATATGTCACCAGAACCTCAGTTCATCCTTCAGGAGTTACATGAGGATTCAACAGGCCATGATCCCTTGATCAATGGTACCATATTAATAAAAGAAAGAGTTGTTGGTAGCTATTGCTTTTCTAGAACACATTGAGAAAAGGATTCTGGTCAAATAGGTCACTTAAGGCTATTTTACAACCTTGAAAGGAGATAACATGAAGTCAATGAAATTCAAGACATGCTTTAGTCTTTTAAGCTCCAGGGTGGAAGCAGGTGAGCTGAGATGGGGCAAAGTCTGTCCTGACAGCCTAAATGTGTCCCTTAGTGGGGCCAGTTCAGCAACTTGTGGTCTCTCCACACTTGGTTCCCCATGAGGCAATGGATGGAGTTGGTTCAGGGACAGTTCAAGGGTCTGGTCAGATGATGTGGATCTCTTGAGACAGCCCATAACCTTTCTGGTCCTCAGTTCCTTCAGCTATAAAATTAGGAAGATCACCTTGATTGACAGAATAACTGGGAGAATTAAATGAGATGATAATAACTTAAATATAGTGAGCAATTATATGCTAAGTCAATCCTCACAGCCACCCTGTGAAGTAGGTAGTTTTGTTTACTCATTTTGCAGAATAAGTATGGTAGTATGGATTTTCACCCATGCCTGTCAGACTAGACCTCAAGCTCTTGAGTTTTATGACTGTGGCTCCCAAACATGGCTGCAAACTAAAATTACCTGGGGAACATAAAAAATTCCTATGATCAGGTCTCACCCCAGGTCAATTACATCAGAAGATCTGGAGTAAAAGCACAGATGTCTATCATCTAGCTTAAGAAATTATGCCCTACTGGTGGTTCTCAATTCGGAGTGCTTCTTAGAATCCCCAAGGAAAACATTTACAATATACTAATGGCTACTCCCAAGAGATTCTGATTTATGTAACCTGAGGTGGGGCTTTAAGTCACCCCTAGTGATTGTAAGATACAGCCAGGTGAAGATGGTTATGCAGTTACAGGGAAATTGTCCTGAGTAAGCAGTCAGGTACTAGTGGCTATTATTGAAATCATGCATAAAAAGAGGGCTTGCTAAGGACGTTCTCAAGGGCCCTTACAACTTGCGTTTGTATCTCCCTAGGAAAATTGCAGTTCACCTGGGTCTGTTTGCCATCTCAAGGGAAGCTGTACTTCCACAAATGTCCTGAGAAGGCAGGATAGCAAGGAGCAGCCTCCATGAAATATATACTCAGTCCTTGTGCTTTGCACAATGAACTCAGTACTACTATGATATGCACCTTGAACTAAAAGAACTACAAATTTTTGTTGGTGCTGGGGACGGAACCCAGGGTCTCTTGCATCCTAAGCAAGTATTAAGATATGACTCCAGCACCTTAAATTGGATTTTTTTTTTTCTCCAGCACTGGGCATTCTACCCAGGGGCTTGTGTATGCTAGGCAAGCACTCTGCCACTGAGCTATATCCCCAGACCTTTTTAAATTTTATTTTGAGGTAGGGTCTCACTAAGTTTTACAGGTGGATCTGCTGCTGGGATTATGGGTGTGTGCTACTACACCTGGCTATGAGGAGGCATTTTAATAAGCTGTGAAAATTCTTTCTTCCAATTTGGTTTATTTTCTTGATATTATTTGTACACATATTTCCATTTTGGGGGATAGTCATTCCAGTCAGGATGGGCGATGATATGCTACATTAATAACTATTTCCAAGTTTCAGTGGCTTAACAAACCAAGGGCTGATGTTTTATTCATGCTCCATACTTAACATGGGTCTGTGTATTCAGAGACCCAGGCTGATGGGATGCTTGTATAATTGCTGAGCAGAAAATGGAAACTGGCAAATGGGCATTGGCTCTTAAAACTTCTAGCAGGAAGTGACACATTTAGAATTTGTTCACATTTCATTGGCCAAAGAGAGGCACTCTCCTTCAAAAGAAGTGATTCTACTATGTAAAATATGACGAAAAAGCTGACTAAACCACTGGAATCACAGGAGTTAGCCACTGGAACTGACTACATCTCATTTTTATTAGTATTATCCTAAGAGCTTTGGCACCTGTCCAGAGTGTAACTCATAAGTAAACAGGCATAAACCCAGCATAAGAGAGTGTAGATGTGGCTGCCTGCGTCACTTGGACACACTGGCAGTGAACTAAAGGAAGCTAACACGAATTGACAGCAGACAAGAGTCTTTTTTTGGGAATACTTGGAAAGTGACTTTTCTACACAATGCCACAGAAGACAGTGTGTCCAGGAAGGAGAAACGAGTGTCTAGACATTGCTTCCCCTGCATGCCGTCAACCAGTCTTAAAGGATAACTATGGTAGGACAGAGGCAGTGTCCCTGGAGTCAGCATGGACAAATCCCTTTTCCCTGCTTTGTTTTTCTCTGTACTAAAGCTTAGCACAGTGTCACAGTCAATAAAAGCACAACAGCCAAAAGTAATAATTTTGAATCCATCTCAGAAAATCCCAAAGCAGTATTACCTGCACAATCTATGCAGTACTTTTTGAGATTTTCTTTTCTTTTCTCTATCTTATCCCCATTTTTACCTGGAAAAATCTTATGCATTCTTCAAGACTTAACAAACAGGTTAGCCTGGTGGCAGTGAGGCTGTAGTGATCCCAGACAGGATGAATCTCTTTAGGTGCTTATTCTACAATTACATACACTACTACAACACTTGTCAGGTTTTTTATAACTTGCCTTGTACCCATTCTATTTAATAAAACTTAGTACTAGGCAGTATGCTTAGTGCATAACCAGCAGTACCTTGCCTATGAGGTGACTACTATTATTTCTATTTTGCACATGGTACATTCAGGCTCAGAGAGGGCAGGTACTTTCCCCAAGGTTGTTCAGTGAGAAAGCACTGAAGCAGGAACAGAGTCCAGTAGTTGGACTCCCTTGATGAGGTCAGGAGCCTCTGGGAAGCAGGTAGTCATAGTCTTTGCATTCCCACAGGTCTAGCTCAGTGCCTGGTCATCAGGAATGTTTACCAGATGAGTGAGCACAATAGTTAAATCTGTGGCTGGACCATCACTTGATTAAATTGTTCCCAGATCTCACTGTATGATTTGCACTGCTACAACTCTGTTTCACAAATTACTTTGATTTCACTGGGGTTAGTTGGGGTAAATTCCCCTCCATTAAATGACTCAACATGTATGAGCAACATTTCAGATAATTGCTTATTCCTTAATCACTCTCCAGAAATCTGGAATTTCAAATTTTAGTAGCTATTTTCAGGCACCCATTTCTTATCCTCAGTACTTTCTTATTTAGTCAAATTTAAAATATTTGCAGGGGACCAAGGTAGGCCAAGGCCACTGATGAGCTATAAATTCATTCCAAGATTACCATGAAAATAACAAGGTTTTATTTGGAATCCTGGAGCCCTGCTGAGGTTTTTTGGTTTGCTGGGAAGTTAGAGAGCATCTATCTTTGCAATGGGGTGGGTTCTTTCAATCTAATAGAACTGGGTCTAGGAAGAATAAACAGTGGCAGTCCTTGCATTCCTAGTCCATTCTTTTGGATTATGTATGGGGGACTGTCTCTCTCCAGGCCCACCCATGCCAGGCCCATACTCAGAGACACCAGGTGTTCCCTTATTAAAAAAATCTTAAAGAGCAGGTACTCACTTTTACTAAATTAAAAATGACTAAACAATTTAGAAGTGCCTGCTGAAGGATCTAACCTTAAAAAAAAAAAAAGCAAACAAAGCCTGAGAACCTGACTGTAATCTTGCACCTTGTAGGAAATGAGGCTTAAAAAAAGCCAATTCTTGGCACAAGGCCATTGGCAGGAAGGAATAAGAGGCTGCAAAAGAATAAAAAAGGGTCTCCTGCAGGTTTTAACTGAACAATTGGGGTAGATTTTGGAGTCCCTAACCTTGTGGGGAACTGGGGATGCTCCCCAGCAGGCTGGATAGCCCTGTTCTGCTTGTAGAGCAGCTCACTGTGCACCTGGTGGCAGGGAGGCTATAGTGACCATGGCAGTCCAAGCCCCAGTAGCTCTTGGGTGTCAGTACCACAGCCTTAGATCTGGAAGCCTTTCATCCAGGTTTGTCCCCTTCTGATCCTCACCACACTACAAACCTTAGAAAAGTGCAAAACTCCTTTCCTTGTTATCTGCCAATGGCTTCATTTTACCACCTAGAACAAAATCCAAACCCCTTTCTGTGGACCACTAGCCTCCCAAGTCCTCTGACCTCTCCTCTGTCCCTCTCCAGAGCCCTTGCCCACCTTGCTCCAGCCACAATGGCTTTCTTTCACTTCCTGGAACACACCAAGCTCACGCCCACCTCTCCAACATTATTTCCACCAGCTATTCCTTCTGCCTGGCTGACAGCATCTTTTTGTTCAAGCCTCCAGGCAAATGGCATCTCCCCAGTGAAGTTTCTTAGTCATGTAACCAAGTCCCTATAAGAAAATCGTAATTTTTTTTTTAATCTTGTAAGAGCTTAAGCTATTCTCCCTCCCTAAATTTAAAAAACAAAGAGCACATTGTTTCTTTTGAAACTCAGAAAAAAACCTAAATATACTCTCTACCTTCACTTGAGCTTAGTTACCTGCTTTCATCACAGTTTTAGAAGTTGCTTAAACAAACAGTAAAGTAATAGAGCTCTGATAGTCACAGCTCTGCTGGGTGGTCACCTTGGTAATGCTTAGTTGTTTTAGGGACTTGGAGCTATCCCCGGCTAGCTCAAACTGGTTGAAGCCACCAATCTTTCACTTGGGCCTGTATAATATCTGATGGGCAATCTTTTGACATCAGAGGGCCAAAACCTCTACCCTCAGGTCATGCTAAGACTGCCATTTTTCTGAACATATATCTCATGAAGAGCCATGAAGTTCAACTAGGCATTTGCAGACCACTGGTCACCTCAACTTTCCTTACCTCCAATCACCTTTCCCCACATCTCAGACCACCCTATTTCTTTATCCTATAACTACCCCGAAATCCAATCCTCTAGAAGGTAGAATGGAGTCTGGGATACCCCTCCTTATATTAGCTGCTTCATGAAAAAACTCTTGCAAAACTTGCAACTTCAGGGATTGGCATACTGGGTGAAACAAGCCTGGCTCAGTAGCAGTCTCTTGCTCTCTGCCACTTTCCTGTTTGTGCCATGTTTCCCGTAGCTAGAATATAAGCCCCATCAAAGCAGGGAGCCTGTCTTTTCTGTTCACTTCCAGTGCTTGCAATTCTTAGCACAGTATCTCCTACACAGTAGGTACACATAGTATGTTAATCCTTATAACCCTGGGAAGTAGGTGTTATGGTTGCTATTTTTCAACCCAGTCTTAAAGAGACAACTTGAGGTTGTATTGTTTCAGTGTCTGAACCAAGATTCCAACCCAGATTTTTGAGTCCCAGAGCCACACCAATTCTAGGGGCCTGGAGTGAGCTAAATATGCAGTGTCATCAAATTCATTCAAGCAAACTATCTTCGACTCAGAGCCTGCTGTCTGCTACCCAGGATTCCAATGCACGCTGCATTCAAAGAATGGTGCTGACAGGCCTATTGCAATCAGAGAAAACCATGACAAGGATATGTATGGTGGGCTCTTGAACCAAGGAGGATTAAGGACTCTAAAGTGCTCAGTGGTATAAAGGGATTGCTGAGTGCCCTGATATTCATGGTGAGTCACCTTTTTAGGGGAGAAGCACAAGCCAAAGGGTTTCTTTTGCTTTAAAATTAGACACACACCACCAACTGCTGACTGGATAAACAAAATGCACTCCAACTACCCATTGGGATATTATCCAGCATAGGGAAGAATTAAGTCGATATGTGCTGCAACATGGAACAGCCTTGAAAACTTCATGGTACATGAAAGAAGCCAGACACAAAGGGCTACATGATAGATGAAATACCCACTAATAGGAAATTTCCTAAATAGGCAAATCCATGGAGGCAGGAAGTAGATTAGTGGGTACCAGGAGCTGGGGGTAGCGACAGCTGAATGCCTCTGGGGTTTACTTTAGGGTGGTGACAGTGCTCTGGAAGAGCACAGTGGTGGTGGTTGCACAACACTGTGAAAGAGCTGTCTCCAAATGGCACACTGTCAAATGATCAGAATAGTCAGTTTTATATTATGTGTATTGTACCACAATTAAAAGAAGTGGATTAGGAATAAGAAAATGGTAGTTCTACTTTTTCAGCCACTTTGTGAACAAAATAAATATGTAGAATCCAGTCAAGCTTAATAAAGTCTAGAGATCTAATGTACAACACAAAACAATAGTACCATGTTACATTTAGGATTTTTGCTACAAGAGTAGATTTTAGGTGCTCTTGTCACAAAAGGGAGGTAGACATGAGATGATGGATGTTAATTTACTTCAAAAATAAATTTTCAAAATAAAATTAGGTATTTTGAAAGCTCATAAGTTGTTCCACAGAAAGAAAAAAAGGTGAAACAAATATATTTACTAATAATTAGAATTATGATATAAATATTTCTAAAAATAGACTCATAATACTGAAAACCTTAGTATAGTAAGTTACCTTCTGGTAAGTGGAAGTAATGTGACGCCACCACCCCCATGACTGCAGTTTGAGCACTGTGGCTGTTGGAAGAATCTGCTGCATCTTTCCTTAGGCTATAAAAGCAACTGGCCCATGAATGGCAGCTCCCAGAGACATGACGAGCCCTGTAGGCTGCCTTTGCAGCCATGTAGGACCAAGGAGCTGTCTCAGCATCTATCTGGACAGGAAAGTGGAAAATGATTTCATCCTACCATCTTGCCTTGCTTTTGAAAGTTGGAGTGGCTTCACAATAAAGACTCAATAATTCGTGTCCAGTTCTAAAAGTGGTTCTCAAGGTATTTGTGTGCCTGATGTGGCTCTGCTCACACAAAGTTCTACAACCAGCCCAGTTAGGGTACGTGTCATTGTCTGATGAAACCGTGCTTATTAATGCCTCCCCCACGTTGAAATGCTACTTATCCAAACTGTACTGTTCTTGAAATTTCTACCAAACCATTTTTGCATTTCATTTGTATTGCCTGGGAATTTTATCTCCTCCAACCGGATGGCAAGATCTCTGGCTTGTCCTTGAAATTTTTGAGGTTCTCACTACCTTCCAGGCATGTTCTCCCCTCTATTCAAATAGCATCTTCACTTTCCTTTGGTAGATCAACCTGTCACTTACAGGTTGGATAAAAAGCCAGACACGTGACTTACTCTAGACCAATGAGGATCATCAGCCTTGGGCTTTTGCTGGAGCTCCTGGTAACAGACCTTCTTTCCTTAGGAATTTCTAAATGAATAGGAGCTGTTGGGGATCACAGTTATTGAAATGCTTCTGATAATAAAAACCACAAGCAGAGTCAGGAGACTAGAGTCCTGGTGGCATAGCTTGAGGCTTAGCTATGAGAACCAAAAACTTCCTTCCTAGTTGGCTGGTTGCTTCCAACTAAAAGAATGTTGATGCACCTGGAGAATTTACCATGGGCATGTCACACACACACAGCCAGAGGAAACTGTCTCTGCCGGAGCTACTGGCCACTCCCTCTTTCCTGAGTGGAGGGGACAAAGGCTGGCCACACTTGACTTGCAGGTAACCGTTTCCTCAGATTCCCACCCTCTTCCCAGTTTTGGCTTGAGCAATGAGAATAAAGGCATTCCTTTATCCAGGGACTCTCTCAGAGTCCTATAACACTGCAACATGGAGGCTGGGATTGTAGCTCAGCGGTAGAGCGCTTGCCTCGCATGTGTGAGGTCCTGGGTTCGATCCTCAGCACCACATATAAAGCAATAAAATAAAGACATTGTGTCCACCTACAACTAAAAATATACAGATAGATAGATACATAGATAGATAGATAAAAAACTGCAACATGATCATGTGCAAGGATGCATCCCCGTGAGATGCATGACCAGCTGTTTCCTCTTTGTACAAGCCTTCCCCCCCGCCACCCAACCACAACCACCATCCCCCTGGCTACAGAAAACTTTCCACTGGAGTTCTCAGGAAGACATGGAGGGCATGTGAAACCCGAGACCTGAAAGCATGCTGCCATCTTGAAAAGGCTTTTATTTCTACTTCATCATGGTCTCAGACAGACTCAGAGGCACCATCATTTGTTTCAATTTGGTATCCTCATGACTTTTTGCAGTGTCTTCCTTGAACAAGAAAATTCTGAGTGAACTCTAGACATTGCCGGTTAATCTTTTAACAATAATTTAAAAATGGTGCTATTATTTCATCAATGCAGGGGGACCAACGATAATAGTACAGTACAAGGAACTTCACAACGGATTACAGTGGACCAGACGGACACATACTTAGGTGAGGGAGAGGACAGCAGCATATGTACATGCACCCGAAGACGTGCACTCGGGCAGACTAATATGTGGACTATACAGTGAATTTTCTACGCCCGTCTGAGGATTCTGTACCTTCTCAAAAAACGTAAACCTGCATCCCTCCAGTTTCCAGAACATCTGTCTTGTCTACTGGTTTCATGGCTTTTTCACTACAAAAAGTTCACTAAATCAGACATTCTGAAACATTTTTAAAAATTCCTAAAAAATTGTTAACATTGACAAAATAAAATTAACTTAAAACACGCGTAAGTTCAACATGGAGATAAACTCAACCAAAACAGAACAGTGCAATTTTAACAGAGAGGCAGTCAGGATTGAGAGCAAGGGTGTTCAGAATCTTTTAAAATGTACATTTTTTTTAAAACTTTTATATTTTGTATCTATTTATACCATATTTACCTGTTTTTATTTTTAATATACTGTGTGTAAAAAAGATGGAGACAAAAATAGTTTTCTGAGCTATGAAAAAAATTAAGTTATTACAGGCACATTTACTGTTTCATTCTAGAAACATCTCAGTTTCACAGGTTGGACATTCAGCAGCTGTATTTTTTTTTGTTTTGTTTTTTTAAAAAAACATTCTTTGACCTTGAGAAAACTAGATCTCTCCTTTGGGGCAGAGTTTGGTTCATGAAGATGGTGTGGCTATGCAAATTACAGTGAATTATTCTGTGATAATCCATGCAAGCTTGCATCACGGGTGTGGCTTCTCCTCCAGGGGATCCTCGTCACCGTGTTCCTCCAAGGAGGTCGGGTCTCCAGGTGGATGAGACTGTGAGGCAGTGGGGGAAGGTGGTGCCCAACGGGATGGAGGACGACGGTTTGCTGGTCTCTCGGGCCTGGAGAAGCAGGGCTGTAGGGATGGCGCTAGCGCAGGGCAAGGCAGTTCCTTCAGAGCCGAGAAAGAGGAGACAGCATTACTGAGGTTGGCAGTTTCATAGTGGATAACTTCCCCTCACACTTCCCAATAGACTTAAGCTACATGGAAGAGACCATGGGTGACTTCTGAATGGGAATGAATATTTTGCTTGTAGAGAATAATTTACAATGATCAGTGAAAGAACTCCAACAGGAGAAATCAGTGATATGAATGGGAAGATACTAGATTATGAATGAGATGGCAAAGCTGTGAGATGGGCCTGTTTTCAGAGCTCCTCCAGAATTGGGCTAGGACATGCAGAAGACCAGGGAGAGCAACTGTGCCTACCTCAGCAGAATCCCACCAAACTGACCCCACCATTGGCCCTCTTACATGAATGATTTAGCTATAGTCAACTGGATTTACAGAGCCTTGATCTACTGAGGGCCCAGGAAGAGACCTATGCTTTCATCCCACCATATTAACAGTAAGACTTGTCTTGAAACAAGCTCTGTTACTGTTTATTCCAAGTTGATTGGCAGTGGGCAAAACAAACTCCCACGACATGGAAAAAATGCTGCAGGCAGAAATTTTAATTGAGTTCAAGTTGTCTTTAATGACTCTTAAATGTAGCAGCATTTTTACAAATTGGTATCAGAGTGCACTTGTGATTTTGTGTTCCAGGCACCCTGATGTTCTAAAAACTGATCGTATAAGACACACTCAACCTTGATGCAAATCCCGTCTAAATCTTATTTTCAAGGCACTTTTTGTTTATTTTTAAAGAATGCTGAGCTACTTGTCCCTAGCCTGTAATGTTAAAGAAAAAGCATGCCCAAACTTGGAAGTTGCTGAAATACAGAAATGTAAAAAGCTATGGCAGGAGGAAATGGTGATACAGCGCGGAACTCAAATGACACTCACGGAAAGCTGAGGTGAATTACTTCAATGGAAGGCACAGAAAGGATGACACAGAACAAGGAACCACAAAGAAAGTCAGCAAGGGACTTGGATTTAAAGATGTGAAAAGCAACTAAAAAGACCAGAATGACAGATTAGCTATGGGAGCAGGGGAGCTACAACAGGGGAAAGACAGATGGTTGTGCTGAATGGGTGGGCAACACCACCTGGGAGAAGACGGACATGTGGAGGATGTGTGGAGTTGGCCAATGAGGATGGCTCAGCCCAAGGACAATGTGGGACCCACAGGTTTCCTGATGGGATCAGCACAAAAGGAACACCAACATTGGAGACCCCTTCTTCAGGGTCCCTGCCTCCTCTGTGGCTGGTACCTTATATGACATGGAAGGAGCCTCCATGAGCAAAGCACTTATGATAATGGGACCATGATGAGTAGACTATGCCTCTCCGCTGGCACACCACCAGTGCCACTGAGATATAAAGTAAGCCAGGATGCCACATCCTTACCTTGCCCACCTGGGCCCGCATGCTTGGTGCTAGGGGACACATGGTTTGGAAAATCTGCTGTTTGTCTCTGTTTGCCTGATCGTAAGAGTGTTGTGTGGTTGTATACTGTGCATACATATGTTGTGTGTGCTGCATGTTGGTAAAGCTGCTGCTATAGCTTTATTTAGTCCCTGTTCCCACCTGACTGTTGCTGAACAAAAATGGGCTCTTCTTAGACCATGATGCACCACCTCTGCAGTGGCATCTGCTTATGAAGAAATGTTGTGTGACCACAAGTTCTTCCTTACTTACACACCAGCACATATAAGCAAGCAATGTCCTTTCCTCAAAAGCCGCTATGGTGGCCACAAAGGCCTGTGTCCTGTGATGCTGCCCTAGTAGCATCCATCTTTTAAATGGCCTTCTCATGTTCTTTGCCATTTTTCTCCCAGGGGCATGATTTTTTTTTTAACCTCTGATAGCTGACTATAGTTTTGTACTCAACACTTTGGGTTCAAGGCCAGTGGTTGAGGTTGTCCATATTCTTAAGTAAAATCAAAGTATGTTTTCTCACATGCCTTATTCAATTCAGGCTCCAAAGGCCATTTTGAGATAAGTTCTCAAAACATGTAGAGCAGGGATGGCTTTGTTGTTTTATTCATTCACCAAGTATTTATCAAGCACTTAACTCTGCCACCTATGATCTTATCTGAAGGACAAAATACCTTTGAGTTTATTCCTTCTGGTATGAATGTTTGGAAAAAAAAAAAAAAAAAAGAAAAGTCCCAGTACATTATGGTCACACCTCATTCCAGCATATAGCAACACACATGCTCAACCAAAATGCCAGTGGGCAGGGTGGGCAGGGCTACAGAACTGACAGATGCTGGACTCAAAGGCCTTCTCAGGCAAGAGTCCTGTGCCTGAGATGTCCCCTCCCGGCCAGTGGTCTTCTCCTCTGAAAGCATGTTGGCTGTAAACTGCACAAGAGAGAAGTCTCAGCAGAATCTCTATAACTCAACAATCTCTCTTGACTGGAGTGGGGTGAATGGAGCATCTGAGATTTCTAGGCTGTGCCTGGGGATGAGCTGGCCCACATGATCCTGGGGTAAGTATGGAGCACCATACGCACCAACGATGATGACGCGTGTCAGACACCAACCACAGGTTACATAAATTACACACATGGCTCTGTAGACAGTTGGGAACTGAGGAAGAAGGCACTTACAGCGTGAGGCAGGCAGGGCTAGAGTCCCCACGGGGCAGTTAGTAAGACAGTTTGGTTCTAGATAGACAGAGAAAGAAGAGAAAAGCAAGTAGGTTTGAAAGTGCGTTTTAAACAGAACAGTAAAAGCCAATGAGTACAGTGAAAGAGGGGCAAAGTCCCTGCGTGTGGACGGCTACCGGGAGGGAACCGAAGTCCCCCACATTCACACCGAGATGGGATTGGGGAAGTGGCAGCAGCACTTAGCCACAGGTGGTCCTCTGCCAAGTGCTACAGAGAGAAGAAGGAACCACTGCAGAGCCTGGGACCTCCCTTCTGGTTTCCATGCTCCCCAAGCTACTGCAGAGCTGATGCCATGGCTTCAAGGGAAGAGGAAGACTATGTCGCCTGTGGGGCAAGTGGGAAATGAGAAGGGGACATATCCTGCTGTCCAAGTTACCCCTGTGTCTAGATATCTGAGTGTAGGTTCAGGAAAGATTCCACAGTAGGGTGCTCAGAATGGACGGGGAAATCAGAATGAGAAATCAGAATCTGCTGATTTTGGAATGAAAACCTAGAGCTTCTATATAATCCATGGAGAGAAGTGAAGGGATCACCAGTGCTCCTAATATATTACATCAACTCAAACAGGAAAATTCTACCAGAATCCAGGAACAAGCAAACCTGTGACAGAAAAGGAAAAAAAAGCCTAGGGCCTCAAAGTGCTGCTCAGTCTCCTCGCAGGTTAAGTTCTGGAAATGGTTCATGCTCTCATCAAATCACCTTGTTTGGTGGCAAACACACCAAGCAAGAGAAAATCTAGATACATGGTTCACAGGGGTCAAAGGAGGACAGCTTTGCACTGACATACCCACTTGCATGCCACAATGCTGTGATTGTCATTAAACCACTTTCTTTATGTTACCACAGACTGCAGCATTCACTGTTAGTATATCAAAGCATTTTTTTTGGGTGCCTGAAAATTAATTTCTGTTTATTCTCTAATACAAGTAGGAACTACAGACACAGCCAGTTAACAATGCTTTGAGACAAAGCTCTAATTTCAACCAATTTCTCCTGAGCCCTGGGAAGGCAAGGTATTCGCATATAATGACCCTCCCAAGCCTCAAGTGCTTACCTGAGGGCTTCGGAAGGTTTGAGGTAAGAGAAGATCAAAGAAGACATTATTTGTCACCCAAGAACAGTCAAACAGCAGCGTCTGTCCTCAGAGTGTGAACAACTTTATCACCAAGACTCAGACCTTTCGAACAGTAGGCCACATACTATCAATGTCTGTATTAGGTCAAATCATACAGAAATGCCATTTCTGCAGGTCATTGGCTATTGTACAGGGTTTGTCCTATTTTAGATTTAAACTCTATATTTTATATTAAATATTCCTTGGTGGGTTGGGCTGGGATCTACCCATTTTTTCCCAAGGGAAATGCAAGGCAGGTGACCCCAGAAACAAACCTTCCTTCTTTCCTCTCCCATAAAGCCAGGCTGCTCAGTAGTGGCCAGAAAGCAGTAGGGTGGCCCAGGAGCATATGGCTGTCCTCCCTCACCCGCTCCCTGTCTGTGAGAGAGACAGGCCTGGAGAAAGCTGGTGTGGCATGTGCGCAGCTGGGCTCCTGGTGAATCAGGAACACTGGCAAGTGTCACACACGTGGCCACTTGCTGGGCAGCACTGTCCTTTCAGTCTGCATAAACCACAAAATCGGCATCAACACTATAGTCACCACCAGCTTTATCATATTATTTGTTCCATTTTGCTCATTCTTGGTATGGAAATGGGAATTATTTTTTACAGTGGTATAATACAAAAATACCACCTAGGGGTATTATCAAAACATAATTCAGGGTTAATTGATTTATAAGTGATTTTGAGGGGAACAATCATCGTTGTTGTACTGTATTAAGGCAGAATTTTGATCTTCTCCATTTGTTTCACCTGACTTTATTGCAAGAGGGGTCCACAGACACAAAAGGGTGATTTGTGAGATGCCAGACTACTGTTCTGTACTGAAGTTAGCCAGGGAGTCCAAATGTTGTTCTCATAGTTCCTGATGGAAGATGTGCTCGTGTCCATGTGGTCCAAAGGCCCTCTAACTCACCTTTCATGTTGCCACATACAAATATCTGTAGCATGTAAAAGTCCTGAGACAGACACACACACACACATTTTCACACATGACATGTAACTATGACCCAGGTGCAAAGCTCAGATAAATAGATAAGAACAATCACTTTAAAGGATGGAATCTGAATCAAACCATGTCCTTGACGGTTTTGAAAAGAGTGAGATTTTCTTTGAGAAGTTGCTCAGGGTTTGTGTTTCCATTCTCCCTAACTCCCCGCCCCACCTCCCCAACTCAAAATCATTACCAGCGATTCCTGAAATCACTGTCCCAAATCCCATCCCAGGTTCCTATGTGCCTGGCAGCTAAAAGGAAGAGCAGGAAACACTCAGCATTCTTTACCTCCATGGACCCTGGTTCGGCTGTGACTGCTTCTCCTACGTGGTTGTCGCTGGTAAGACTTGGAGGGCCATGGGTGGCCTGCCTCCTTTCTTCCTTTAAGGCATGCTCCAATAGCTTCTTGTTGAGGATCCGGGCCACACTCTCAGCGAGTGTATAGCCAGGAGGAGCCGATAAGTCCTGCCTCACTGGTGTGCCCTCTCCCCCTTCCTCCCTGCATGTCTCTGAGCCTGCCCCAAGGGGGCTGGGTGACCTTCCTCGGGAACTGGTTCCTGTTTCCTGGCCTGGGCCCAGCTCTGGTCGGGGCTCTGCAGAGCGAGACCTACTCCCTGCCCGTGCCCCCTTCTGAAAGAGGTCCTGTACCACAGGGCTGTGATCGATGATGTTGAAGAGGCTGGAAAGACCATCGTTGATGGTAGTGTGCACGGGGCTCTCCCGGGTGGTGGTGGAACGGGCCCATGCTGACTCACTGTACCCTTTCTGGGCCATCCCTGGTGAGGTCCTACTATTTGGCTGGTCAGCTTTGGGGAGGGGCTTCCTTTGCAGCTTGGGAGAACCATACTTAGGAGAGCAGCAGGTACGTTCAAACTTGGCCTGTACCTTTTCTATGGCGGGGGCCACCTGCCTACTCCTCAGGCTGCGGGAAGGAGAGGACACAGGTGTGGCGCCACCCCCAGCCTTTGGCGTGAGACACTTGTGGGGACTGCTGGTGACACCACTGTTACGTAGGGCTTCAGTCTGTAGACCCACGCTAATGGTCTGGACAGTCTGTGTCCCCATTGTCCGGGACCCATTGGTCTGGCAGGCCATGTCCTTGACTTGTGGCTCAGTGGGACCAGAGCAGATGGCATTCCTGACAGAGAAGGCTACCTCCTTCATGTCATCACTCATGTTCTTGGACATATCCAGGCTGTGCAATGGGGAGGCAAACCCCAGAGAGGTGCAGAGAGGCCCTTCCATATAGTCTCGGGTGTGTCTAGAGGGGGCACAAGGCCACCTGCTGAGCACAGGTTCTGGATAGCCTCCCTTGGCATCTCCCAGGCCCCCTCTGACTCTGCTCGTGGGAAAGGGGCCCTCAGGTTCCAGTCGGCTCCTGCTCTCACTGCCTGACGCGATGCTTTCCACCCTACGGACAGCGGGTGGGCTGTGAAGCACGCGCACCCCGGCTTGTTCGGTGAGGATGTGGCTCCGTAGTGGTTGCTTCTGGCAGTGCTCTGGGCTGGTCATGGTATCCGTGGTCATGGTGACACTTGTGGTCAGGTACCAGGAGGAATCAGAGAAAGGCTCTGCGTTGGCCTCATGCCCTGCCCGCACCCCCTCGGTCCTGTCTGTCCAGAGGTCTGGAGGCCTCTCTGTCCCAGTCCTGGAGGGTGTGTAGTCCCAACTCTTGCTGTTGAACTCCTCGATGTACCTGAAATCATCAGGAGACAGGGGTGGGGTGACATCTTCTTTGCTACTGGCAGATGGCAGGCCCTTCTCAGGCAGGAAGGGGGAGACATCCATCAGACGCTGGAATTCAGACATGGAGGACACAGATACAGCCCTGGAAAAGGTAGGAAAGCAGAGGATGTCAGAACCCATCAGAAAGGCCCTGATACCCCACAGCAGCTGTGCTCTCTGGCTATGTGAGCTGTGCCCATGAGGGCGTCTGCCTCTACCGACATACAGAACATGTTTGCTGCTTGATGGTTTCTGCTCCTGAGCTCACCCTTTGGGGATTTACTGGACTTTTTTATGGCTCTGGAATTGTTCCTTTTGCCTCACATTGGTAAGCATTTAATATAGCCAACCCTCAACTACCATAGGAAGAGGAAGAGTGGGGCTGCACCACAATCACATCTGAACTCCAGACTGCCATTTGATCTCTCCTTTCATGGGGAAGTGCCCTGAGTGACATCCCTACTGTGACTTACTGAGGTCCAGCATCAGCAGACATTCATCATCCTGTGGAGATGAGCACCTCACTAAGCACCTCACAGTCCCTATCTACAATAAGCTAAAGGTACGTGGTGGAGAGAGATGGCGATGGAATAATTATATTCTGAAGTCTCTTTTCACCTAATCAGCCTTGTCCTCTATTGGCTGTAAGGACTAACAATCTCCAAAGGCCACTTGGAAAACATAGGAGAAGGGAGGGAAGTAGAAATCAAAACTGCCACACACTTTCCAAACAAGGATTCACCTGGCCCTCCCCAAATTCACCAGTGAGGCTCAATTCTCCACTTCTCCCTGCCCTCCCCTTCTTCATGGCCAAGTCTTTTTGTGTGTATGTTTGTGCTCCTCCTTCAGATCCTAAATAAGGGAAAATCTCCCTCAGATACATGAACACAATTGAAGGATAAAGATAGGTAAGCCAAAGCAACAGCTAGTTTTTGGCAAGTTGTTGGCCGACAGATGTGGCTTGGGTGTAGACTCCTTGATACGGTGCCATTTTCATGGTGCCATTTTCATTCCATATATTTCAACCTGACATGAATTCAGAGTGCCTCCCACACGCACAGGCAAGCAGAGGTACTGGGATGTACATCCACCAAACCAGGAGATTGGGCAGCTTATTAACCCACCAGGGCAAATGATTGGGTCAGGAAAGAGGCTGGGGGTTGGCTACATCCGCCTATGCAGGCAACACAACCTCTGTGGCCTGGAATTCCTCCAGCTGGGGTGAGGTGAGGAGGTGAGGCAGACAGAGAATCACTGTCTATACAACTGGACCTGTTTCTCTTACGTCCCCTTACCTCCTCAAACAGAGGCTTACGCCTCACTTCCACGTCAGCACAGGTACTGATGAAGGGGTATTTGATTGAGTGCATGAGCTACTCCTCTGCATGACAAGGCCAGAACTGGGTTCTGCTCTGAGCAAGCCTGTGTATTTTATGACCAGTGCACAGTACCGTCAGTGTCACCTATGGGGCTAATGGCTTCATGCCAAATGCAGTGGAATAGAAATAATAAAAAAAAAGAAAGAAGTGGCACTGAATTTAGCAGTGGCCAAGCACACAAAATAACTACAAAACCAGGATGTACCTGGAATATGTGTAGGCATTTGCAGGTACATAGAAGAAAGAATAGAGGAGATCCAAGACATGGTTAGAAGCAAGAGGTAAAAGTGGGTGAAAGGAGGGCACATTTGCTTTTTTTTGTTTTTTGTTTTGTCTTTTACTTTGGACATTTTGATACTACTTAATTTACCACGAGCGTGAATTGCTTTCGAAATTAACAGAAACAGGCAAGATGATGATGATGATGATGATGATGATTGTTAATTATTTTGCAGTCCTGGGGACTAAACCCAGATCTTCATACATTCTACCTCTGAGCTACACCCTAACCCTTATTATTTTTTATTTGGAGACAGAGGTCTTGCTAAGTTTCCCAGGCTGGCTTTGAACTTAAAAATCCTCCTAACTCAGCTTCCCAGTAGAAATAAGGCTTTTTGAAACAGCTGTATAGCACAGGGAGCAAATAGAAAGCTCAGTGGCTTGGTGAGTAAAGGAGGGTAGCTCTAACTCTGACCTGGGACACTGACAAGAATGCTGCCGTGAATGAGATAAAGTAGGTAGCTGCAATGACAGCTGAATGTCCATTACTGCTTCTCCTGTGCCAGAGGCACTGCTTTGTTCCACGTATATTAACACAAGTAAGCTGCAAAAAAATCTGAAGGACTCCTATTCATAAATAAGGAAACCAAGGCACAAAGAGTTAAAAAACCTACCCAAGGTTATAGGGCTAGTGAAGACAGAAGTGATTGGAACCCAAGACCTTTTGGCACTAGTGGCTAAGCTCTCAAGTGCTGTCCTGTAGTGCCCGAAGATGACTAAAGATGACAGTGAAGAAATGTGCCCACGGGAATTCTATGTGCTGTGTGGATCTGATAATGCAAAGGGAAAGGAGACAGTCCTCCACAGACTCCAAATTCATGGGAAAATAAAGGATGAGGAGAGTCGAAAATGGCAAGTTACCTGAGAACAAATTTATGTAGTGGAAACAATATGTGTTCATCTATAAAGAAAAACGAGAGCAAATAAGACCAGGAAGGGGTGGGGGAACTGGTATATAACTAACACCAACAACATCAACCACTATATATTTACTTTGGGATTATTGCCAGGAAAACATTTAACAAGCCCTCCTGGAACTTTAAATATATGGTATATAAAATGTCTCAGAAGTTTTCCAAACTTCTCGCGAGAAGAGTTTTCCATGGATTTTTCAAAACCACTGAACACAAGCACTCCTTTGTATATGCAAAATAGCTATAACTGGAAAGTCCTTACCATAAAAGGAATACATGTGTGAAGATGGCATATCCAGCCTTTTTGCTCCTCATTCTCAAAAGTAACATATTTATGAAATAAATAATAAAAAGTCAACTAATTAAATGCTGAAGCATTTTAAAGAGTGTTAACATAGACTGCATTGACAAGATAGAATTTCAAGATCGAGAGATTTTTATTCCAGTAATTATATCTATCAATCTTACTTACCTTTGAAGATTTC
Organism: Geosciurus inauris; assembly: GCA_004024805.1. NCBI lineage: Eukaryota > Metazoa > Chordata > Mammalia > Rodentia > Sciuridae > Geosciurus > Geosciurus inauris. The sequence goes on from PVHX01003556.1 coordinate 70,130, forward strand.
CCTTGTGACTTTCTTCTTCCTGTAAAGAAGAAATAAATTCATCTAAGTCAGTTAATTTTGGTTGCTTAGGATTCTCAACTGCACTTAAGTGACTTGTTTTGCTCAGCTGCCTTGGGGAGGCACCAGTTAAAACATGCTGGGGCCAAGCTTTGGTCAGGAGTGCTACTGCCTTAAGTCCTTTGAAGTAATAAAAGCAGAGTCCACAGCATGATGAGAGAGTTGGAGCGTCCACAGTGCAGGGAGGAGCCCATATGATCCAGAAAAACTGGCTATAAACCCATCATAGAGGAAGTGGCTCTCCTATCCCTCCTCAGAGGATCTCCCCAACTGCATGAACTTCAAGATCAGCTCTTGGAATGACCTTAATAAGTCTGAGTATGAAAGAGGGGGTGGAAGAAGGAGGAGAAGAGGGGAAGGACAGAGGATGACAGAATGAGTTAGGAGATGGATGTCTCTTGGTTCCAATCTTGCTATGGCAGTTGGTGTGGCATTCTTAGGCTTGGTCATTTGCTTGGTTTTAAACATTCTCAGGATCAGAAGTAAATTTACACTCATTGGCAAGAACTGAAAAATAGGTCAAATATCCCTAATCTGAAAAGTCCAAAACCTGAAATGCTCCAAAAGCTGCAACTTTTTGAGTGCTGACATGACACCCCAAGTGGAAGATTCCTTATTATGAAACTTTGTCTCAAGCATATAATTATTAACATGCTATAAAAATTACCTTCAGGCTACATGTATAAGGTATATGTGAAGCATGAATGATTTTTGTGTTTGACTTAGGTCCTAACCCCAAGATATCTTATAATGTGTATGCAAATATTCCAGAATCTACCAAAAAATCCCAAACAATTCTAGACCCCAGCTTTTTGAATAAGGGATACACAATCTATATAATTTTTCCATATTTCAACAACATTATTGCACATGAACTGTTCTAAGTATTAAATGTTTGGGACACCAAATGATGGATAAAATGATTATTAAGTTGATTCACAGGTAACAACTCCTAGTAAGAATTTTTTAAATGAGGTTTTAAAGATGACAAAACCAGAAAAACCTACACATGCTGTGGAAATTTCAGTATGCAGCTTTTTCACCCATCTAGAAATCTAATTTACATGCAGTTTCTAAGTTTTAGAGTTTTCTCCACTTTGCCCAGAATAAGATATTTATAGTATGTTATTGTTTAGTGTTATTTTCTACTTCTATACTTAAGAAATTTCTACTTAAGAAATTTCTCTAATGAGAATTTTTTCAGTTATTAGTTTTCTAGAATCAGAAGGCCATACTATGATTTCAAGAAAAGTTGAAAACACATATTTCCCAGAATTATTTACTTCCTCTTGGATTCTGTGGAACACGGTCAATCTTTAGACCCTCATTTTGCATAAAACACTCTGTTTCTCAACTTGAAACAAGGTGGCAAAATCAAACCAACCACAGATCACACCAGGAGTTAGGATCAGGGCCACCAAGCAAAACCCTCAGCACTGCAAAGATTTCATTTTCAATTAGTTTACAGGTTGCCACTGGCAGGTTCCTGCTGGGTCTAAGGACAACTCCCTCATTCTGCAGCAGTTAATGAGAGTAGATGAAAGCCAGGCTGACCTCAGGGAGGCAGTTCCTGAATTCCCTCTCAGGCCTGTGGGGTAGCAGCTCCTCTGGCTCGTCATCCAGGGACAAGGCGTCCAAGTAGAGGTTCTCACTGGCCGAGCACCTGTCTGACTCCTTCAGCTTGGACAGTGGCCGGTCTTCAAATGGAATGGAGTCAGTGTCTGTGCAGGGCCACATCGCCATGGGACGGGGCATGCGGAGCCCTCCTTGATGGGGAAAAGGGCGGACGTTTCCTTCTTTTTGATCACATAGGAAACTGCCACCTCTCCGGGGACTGTTCTCTTTCTGCAACTTGAGAGTTTTAAAAATGGAAATAATGATTAGCCTCACTTTTCAGTCTGATGGTCTTCCTAAGACCATCCTTTCTACATAATGTAGGATTACTAATGGGTCAATCTGAAGACTGGGCAAGAAAGAAATGTTCTTACAGTTCTGATCTTAAGTTCAAAATGTAACACAATGCCACACAAGCTTTCAACAAAGCACAGTTTTATCTGGACTAGAAAGTCTGCAGTTACCACATACAAGTGTTGCCAACCCTGATGCAAATATTTCTTGGATATTTTTTCTTCATCTTAATTTTAAAATATATGTTTTTGTTCATGCCTTTTAGCACCATGCTAGTGAGACTTACACACTTGTCTTTTGAAAATTCAATATGGTTAAACACATGTTTAGAACTCTCTCTTGGAATTACCTTCAGGGATTAAGGCATACTTGATAGAACAGCATCACTGATGGAAAAGCTTCTGAGGGCAAATCTGACTTTCCTAACTATCCCAAATCATTTGGAATAGGTCCTATATAAAACCTGAATGATTAAGTGGGTTACAATCATTTGGCATTAAAAACACTTCCACTTTGCTTGAGAGGATTAAAACTCTGCTGTAAAGGCAACAAAAGATCTGGTAAGATGCAGAGGAAACTGCCACATGTTTTTTTTTCTTCTTCAAATTTCACAGTATCTTTTACTTTGTTAAAATTGAGTTTTGCAAGGATGGCTATTTTGAAATGTAATAATATAGTCAGCAAACAAAATTTACATAATCTTCTATAACAGATGCCAATATGACATTTAAAATAATGTCTATTATAAACCAATAATGTACATTTTCTAGAGACATTAAAATATGTCTGATATTGGTCTGTATTATTTAATGTGAAATTCCAGTGGATCCAAACAAATTCTGCAAATGCAGGAACACGATTATGTTGTTTACTTGAATAAGCTTTTTACTCAGTAAAGTTGTGTTTTCTTGTTGCTTTGGGATTTTTCATTTGTTTTGCTTTTTTTTTTTGTTTTGTGGTACCAGGATTGGGCCCAGGTCCTCTACAACTGAGCTACATGCCAAAACCCCCACCCCTTTTTATTTTGAAAGAGGGTCTAAGTTGCCCAAGCTGATCTTGAACTTGTGATCCTCCTGCCTCAGCCTTCAAAGTAACTGGAATTACAAGTGTGTACTACTATGTTGGACTTTCAGAAAGTGAAGTTTTAAAGTTGAGTTTATATATTCTACATATTGTAGGGAAGATTAGTATATAATAAGAATGAACTTGCTAGTTGTCAACCACATATGTTCTTTTTTTTATTTTTTTTTAAATGTTTATTTTTTAGTTGTAGGTGACAGAATATCTTTATTTTATTTTTATGTGGTGCTGAGGATCGAACCCAGTGCCTTATGCGTGCTAGGCGAGCACGCTACCACTGTGCCATAACCCCAGCCCCACATACGTTCTTATTACACTTCTTTGCCTGACATGATAAATTTAAGCAAGCATAGGAATCTTAGGATTTAGAAGATGTGAACTAGAGCCATGAATTTATGGCTTTGCTGACAGGTTGAAGTTCCAACTCTGCTCAGCTCAGTTTCCTCATCTGTAAAATGGGGATAGGAAGACAGAGGTGAGCAAGCAAGGTACAGCTCAGAGGGGCTAGACCCATGTAAAGCTCAAGTAAAGGCCAGGGGCACACAGGTAAATGCCTTTCCTGTCTCTTTTACAGTGTTAGAAGATCTCATGGGGGCAGTTCAGAAAGGAAGCTATGTAAAATCACAGGACACTGCTGAGGCAGACAGGAAAATACTCCCCAGAAAAACCCTGCCCAGCCTCCCTTCCATTCTCCAGTCTTGCCTCACTACCTCTGTTACTAAACATGTACAGAAGGCACAATTGACCTGAAGCTGTTTCCACCTATGAATCTCTAATGAGGTCTTTACTGGATGAGGAGCTCACATGCTCTTCTGGATTGCCTGCTCTTTTGAATATGTAAATTATCTGAATGATGAAAGTGATATTTGGATTTGACCTGAAGGGTGGCCAAGCAAACATTTGGAGTCCTCAAGTGCTGAGATGGTGCCAGGATATTCTAAAACTCCTCTGAATGTGGATCAATGCATTTTTAAGAAAGCATCTGTACACAAATTGCATCATAAGTGTCCTAATTCAAGCCTTTATCCACAGTTGGACATAAGTATGGCCTGTAAGCCATCAGGAAGAAAGCCAAGAGAGATAATGGGGACAAAAGGACTTTCACTGTTTTTAGTAATTTCTGAGGTTTTCTTTTCATTTTATGAGAAAGATGGAGATTCTGCAGCCAGGTTGTAGATGTTAGAGTTTTGAGGCAGGTTCACAGTCAAATTAGGGAACAAGCAAACCACTTTAGGTTTTAGCTCAGCCCTCTCTTTTCTCTCATCCCCCTCCCCAATGACACAGTTCTTTGCAATTCTTTTAAATATGCTAAATGCTTTTCTTTAAAAAAAATAAAAAGGAAAGCTTTTAATTATGTTCATCTAATGCATGTCAGCGCAATTTCATTTCAACACACGATCATCTCTAAGCTATTTTGGGCAAGGAATTAAAATGCAAGAATCACATTGGAAGCCGTAAATGTGCTCTGAGGGTGTGTGCAAAGAGGGAGAAGGAATGACTAAAGAGGAGAGCTATGAACAAGCCCGTTCTAACTCAGTAAAGTGGGATTTCAAAAATAAACCCAGGCAGCCAGGAACAGCTTGCACTAAAGCTGCTAAGTGTTAGGTTTCCTAAAAATGAACTGGAGTGGTTGTAGCTAGAGGTATCTGTGGCTAAGATGCCTCTGCAGTGTGGTAATAGAATAATGGGTCCTTAAAAGATAGGGTTTCCTAGGGCAGTCATTTCAAACCAGGCAGCAGCATCCCTGTACTTACAATCTTGCAGCAGAAAATGTTTAATATAAATAGAAAATTTAACAGATTTGCATTTCAAATAATGTGAGGCACAATAAGCCTTCAAGAGTGTCATCTTACCCAGACAGGTTGAAAGAAAAGAGGTTGCTTTGTTAACTGGTTTTAAAAGAAGGGCCTTTCATGTTGTAAAGGCAGCTGATTTAAGAAAATTACTGGAAGGCGAATGGATGACACATGAGCTTTCCTTTTTAGCTCTGGCAGTACAGCAAGTATAGCGGCAAGTGACATTATGTACATGTTAACTGGGAACTTACCAGTTCTAAGGAGAAATGTAGTGTGACTTCATAAAAGTTCACAACCCCTCAATCAAATGTGGATTGAGACAAGAGACATGGATAAGATAGATTCAATGCCTTACAGGACCTGAACCACATTCTCACACTCATTCATCATATAAAATGCCTCATGTGGTGCAGAAATTATGTAGGAATTTAATGACACCAGACAAGTATGAAGCATGTGTTCTAGAAGTGGAAAATGGATTTAGAGTGACTTCTCTCACCATCTGTACTAGGTTATCATAGCCAAGGTTACATGGCTTACCAAGGAGTCAAATATCGAGAGTAGACATTGTGAGGAATGCTCAGTTACATTTCTTCCTTACCTATGAAATGTGTAGCTCAAAGTCAAGTGAACTAGCAACCCAGTTAAGTGATAAACAAAATCTACACATAATTGAACATGTATATACACACTCATACGTACTTGAGCCGACTTCTTCTTTTACAGAGAATGCCTATAACTACATAACTGCTTTACCCAACTCTTGAGATTGGGCACCAAGATTTATAAAATCTTCTCTTAAAATGTTGACTATCTGGGCAGAAAGGTTTGACTTATTTTGAAAGTCACCATGGTGCATCTAAAGCCTCTGCTCAGTGCTAATCAATCCTCTTCTAAAACAGAATAAAATCCCTGTATAAAAACTGTGGGGTCCATCACCTGGGTCTAAGCAGCAGGTGAATGCCTGAAACTCACATGTTCAGATCTGGGATATTCCAAGGTGTTAACCCTGAGGACAGAAGTTCTGAGGCTGTCCCTTTAGCAGAATTATTGCAATCCCAACATTATGGAAATGGAATTCAGCTCCTGACCATCCTTATCTCTCCAGAATATAGTCTCAAAACAAGGGAACAGCTCATCCTAGGATGTTGACATTTTAAAAACTGAGTGTCATCAGATGGGTCTCACGTAAATTTCCTTTACGAGAAATTCTTCATTCCTAAAAGTAGAATAAGCATCTAAAAGTCTTGCTTAACTTATATCTAGGTGTAACTCTCAAAACAAATGAAGTCTGACCAGACCAACAAGCCACTGTGGTTAATAGGCAAAGGGGACACTAAGAGGGCCACGGCAGAAACATGATGTCCTTAACTGGGGTAGAGGAAGGACATACAAGGCAAGTGATCCTAGAGCAGAGGCCAAGAGGGAAGGTCCCTGGTAACAAGCTATCTGGGGTTACTGTGGCACTGGTCAACTAAAGGTAGGTATGATACATTGGTGACCATTTCTGTAAAAATACATGTTACTTCTACCCCTAAAATTTTCACCTAACAACTGACTCATTCATTCAGCAGAGTACAGACACTTGGGATTTTATATAGGAGACTCTTCACAAGTGCTGCATTTATGAACCAAATAGAAAATGCCAACTTTTCTCTTTGTAGGATTTGGGGAATTTTGAAATAGAGCCATAACCATGTTAGCAAGGTGACTCATTAGTGTGAGTGGTCAGATCTAGGAAAAACTATTCTTATCTATCTGCAGTACACTTTCTTCCTCATGGACTTTTTTTTTTTAAACCACTTAATCCATTCTTCTTCCCTTCCTATCTGACATTATGCTTAAACTTATCTTTGTCATTGTTCCTGTGTAATAGGCACCATGTCTGTGGGTAATAGAGCACATTTTTCAAAAGGATCCCACTTAAATGCAGGCAGTATGTGTACTTATAATGGAGTAATGAGGTTATTTTTCCTGATCTGAGTTTCTTATTGATTAATACATCTCCTTGAAGCCTTGTGAATTATAAGTATGATAGGCTGAAATAAACAAATCATAAGCTAGGTAAAAATCCAGCCATGGAGGAATTCCAAATATTCATCAGTGTAAGGTGAAAATGAAATCTGTACATCACTTGTGAACTATTGTAACTATGCAAACTGTTCTGTCTGATGCAATGTAGGGACTGATTATCTGGGCAGTAGAAAAACAACTTCCCGTCTCCTCCACATTCATTTGAGTGTCTGAATTGTTTGTTTAGCTGAAGATGATGAGCTACCAGCAAATCATTGACTCTGGTCCTACCTAATCACAGCTCAGCAATAAGCACAGCAGGTAAAATCACAGCAAACAGCCTGACTTTCTACTTAACTCAGCAATTTCTTTACTAATGACAACAATTCTATTCAAGCTGGAGCAGTGACTGTGACCACATTTTTAGTGGCTAACTTAAACATTAGTTTGCTTTTTGGCAGAAATCACTGAAAACAACCTGAAATAACCTCCTCATTGAAGTTTTGTTTTCAGGTTCCTTTAAAAAGTTACCCTCTACTCCTGTGTGTACACACACAGGAAAGATGCTCATAAACTTTGCAACAAAAACATCTGTGTAGTGCTAGGCATAGGAGTAGGTCTTCACTACTAGAGATTCTAGTATTTCTCCCTCTTCTTCTGTACACTCATGAAATATCCTGATGCAACAAGAAGCACAGATTAGCATGATTTTCTATTTTCTCTGAGTGCTCTTGACTTCCAGGACCGGAGAGCAGTCCACACTCTGAGTGCTTACCTGTTCTATCTTCCACAAGAGATCCTTCTTCTGCCGCTCCCACTCTTGCCGGTCCCTGTCCAGGCGATCAAGAAGTTCTACCTTCTCTCGGTTCCAGTTCTTCTCACTGTGATGGATCTGCCAGCGCAGGTCCATAACCAGGCCGTGGCTATCAGCCAGGAGCTTCTGGTGCACCTCCCTCTCCTTCTTCAAGGCCCCTTTGCACTCAGTGGAGGAGTCTAGCTCTCCCAAGTTCTTCTCAGTCTTCTCTTCCAGCTGTCAAAGACAAAAGGCTCAGGAGCTCATTGTCTGACCAGTCTGGCATTAAAGGGTGAAAAGAAGCTCAGCATATTTACATATGATCCCTGGAAACATGATTAAACCAATACTGGGCCAAATCCCAAGAAGCAAATTTCATTTTTAAAGTCTGAATTAAGAAACTCCGACACAGAGAATCACACAGAATGTTGATCAGCAAGCCCATGTAGCTTGTGGTTGCCTTCTCTGCTCCCTTCTCAGCCTAAGTCATCACCATCTCTTGTCTGTATAGTTCCTTGATAGCAAGTACCATGTGTGTCCCTATCTCCTCAGTCCCTAGATGGAACCTGCGGATGGGACAGCAATGGAATCTAATAGTCTTCAACAAGTATTTGTCAAACACCCAGGAGGCTAAATACCAGAAACAAACAAAATATCTATTTACATATTATATATTCAAACTGGTGAAAAATAAAGAGAAACTTTTAAAGGCTGACAGAGAAAATGACACATGACATAGGAAATAGTGCTTAGGGCATAGGTATAGGTCTCTAATGGTAAAGATTCTAGTATTTGTCCTTTTTTCCCCTGGATGCCCATGAAACATCACAATATAACAAGAATTACAAAATAGCCCAATTCTCTTTTTTATCTGAGTACTTTTGATTTCCAGGACCACTAAATAGTTCTATATTCTACCTATTCTCAAAGGAGAATTACAAAAGACTTCTCTTCAGAAACTACGTAAGTCAGAGGATGATGGAGTGACATCCTTCAAGTGCTGAGAGAAAAAAAAATGAAAGTCAAAGTAGATAGAATTCTACACCCAACTATAACATACTTCAAAAACAAAGGAAAGGGGCTGGGGCTGTAGCTCAGTGGTAGAGCACTTGCCTAGCATGTGTGAGGCACTGAGTTCGATTCTCAGCACCACAAATAAATTAATTAACAGCTAAAATAAAGGTCCACTGACCAAAAAAAAAAAAAAAAAGGAAAGAAAAAATACTTTCGAACAAATAAAAATGGAAAAAAATAATTGCCAGAAGACCTGCACTCTAAGAAATGACAGAGGAAATTCTTTAGACAGAAGGAATATGATACTAACAAATACTGTGATTTACCCAAAGAATAAGCAATGGAATTGGCATAAATAGATGTGAATATAAAACTTGTTTTTTCCTTCTTTGTAATTGCTTTTAAACATCACTGACTGAAACAAAAATAGTTGCAATGTACAGTGTGCTCAAAAAATAGGTAGAAGTAAATTATAGTAACAGTATAAAAGACGGGATAAAGGACCTGGGCCTGTTGATGTGTGCTTTGTTTTTATCCTAATAAACAATCTCTTGTATCTGTTAGGTGTAGAAGTTTAAAATATTTTGGTTTTATACTTTCTAAAGAAAGGCCTTTTACATACATATATTGTCCCATTTGGTTTTATAGCAATCCTGTAAGATGACCTTATTCCCAATTCACTGATAAAGAAATGGAAGCCAACAGGTCTTAAAGGACTTTCCTAAAGACATGGTCAGTTAGTAACAGAGTTGGAACTAGAAACAGGGTGGGTTTTCTTTAATGTTAGCTATGAGTTAAGGTCACTAGTAAATGCTGCAAATTAAATTGACTTCCTTTCATTATTCATACATGGAGTTATTCAAAGATCTACTAAAACCATTTAGTAGCTTGTAATCTATGTCTAAACAGATACTTTCAACTATTTTGAAATCACTTGCTCCAAGACTTAAGCTAGCCAGTATTATTCAGAAAGCCCATGTGCTGGTATTTATTAGGTTGCTAAGGATTTGGTCAGTTTAACAGCAAGTTCTTGCCCACAAGGCAAGTATGAAGAGAGAACAAATAAAGAGCCTCAACTCTGTCATGAAGGCAAGAACTTCACGCTGCTTTCCCTCTGAATCTAAGTGGGACTCTGGTCCGCTTGGAAAGGAACAGAGGGAGGCTGAGGCCTGGGGCTGGATGGGGCAGGCAAACTTTTCCTGAGGAGGAGAATGACAGTGGGACAGTGACAGGGTGGGACAGTGACAGATGGAGGTGAAGAGCAGAACCAATGGAATGCTCTTGATCAGTTGGTTATAAAATGTGTAGATGCAAGTGAGGGGGAGGGTGGTAAAACTTTTCTTTCAAATAGAAAGATAATACAAAAACAAAATAGGGGAGAAACATTCACAATTAGCCAGAAGAAAATTAGGAAGCATGCACTTCCACAGAATTTCAATTTACAACAGCTCCAAGCAATCCATATAATGGTGCTGATGCTTTTGCAAACAGATTCCATGTGCTTTGTAGCAATCAGCTCTCCCTCTTTGGCATGTCCTCAAGCAGTTACAGTTTCACGGCCACAAATAACTTCTGCTAACCTGCTCACAGACACAGTGAAGGCAAACTCCTCTGTATCAGAACCCCTCATTTCCCTGCTCATCTCTGCTCAGATCTCAATCCAGCAGCCAACTTAGGAACCCTGTGTCTTTGATAACCCCACAGAGTAAAGTCTCCCTTGACTTCTAAAAACAAGACAGTATACACCCCATGACCATCTCCTTTCACTTAAGGATCTGCCTTCTTTCTTCCTTTACTACCTCTGCATTGTAATATGCATCAGCCCCACAGTCCAATGAAGACTGCTGTTAACTTTTCCAGTGACATCCTAATTATCAGTTCAACAATTTTGTGTGTGTGTGTGTGGTGTGTGTGTGGTGCTGGGGATTGAACTCATGGCCTTATGCATGCCAGGCAAGCACTCTACCAACAGAGCTATATCCCCAGCCCTCAATAAAACTTTTTAGCTCTTATCCATCTTGACATCTCCAAAGCATATGGTATGTTGAACTCCACTTGGAATTCTGTGGCCTCTTTCCCCTTGGCTTCTGGGACAACATTTGTTTCTAGACTTCTGTAGATTTCTCTGGCTGCTCATTTATCTGGCTGTTCTTTCAAGTTCCTTCTTTGGGCCTCTCTTACCCTGCATGGTCCTGGTGGATTCCACTCACATCCATGGCTTCCACTAGCACTGTTTATTCTCAGGTACAGCCATGAGTCACACAAAGACATTTCAGTTAACAACAGACTACATATATGACAGTGTTCTTCTGAGAACAAGCATCTTAGTTTGTCTAAGTGTACTCTATGATATTCATACAATGACATCTCCTAATGACCAATTTCTCAGTATGCATTCCTGTTGTTTAATGATCCATGACCATACATATGTCTTCAGCCCAGCCTGCTATGTCCCAGTACCTATCAAGACAGACCCTTCACATCTAGCCTCTTTCCTCTTCAGCTCAACTGTCTTCTCTCCCTGGTTCCTATCTTGGTGAACAGCACTATCACCCAGGTACCCACACTAGAAACTTGAGAGCCTGCTAGCTGCTTGCCACTCCACAGCATCCACTTAATGGTCCACCAGGTCCTGCTACTTTCTACTTTTTATGTTTTCTCCTTTTAATTGCACCCTTGTCTCCATTTTCAGTAACACCATTTATCGCCTGTTCTATTGTTCCTAGACCTTTGAACTATACAGGCCCTTGGCAGTCTGAGGAAGCCAAAGGTCTCCTCTCAATGTTAATTTTGGAATATCCACAACAACTGAAATATGAAATGAAAAGATCTGTGATTTCTACTGGCCTGTTGCCTACATTTATATTCAGAGAGCACGCTAAATTTCAATGACGGTTTAGTGAAATGTAAAGATGTATCAACAGGCTGGGGGTATAGCTCAGTGTTTCCTTGTTCTAGTTCTAGTTCAGCAGTTCCCTGAGCTCAATCTATAGACCCCAGGTTAATCCATTCAATTCCAATGGTTTCGAATCTATTCTCTACCTTGAAGTTGGAGTAATCTTTTTAAAAAGAAATCTGAACTTCCATGATAAAACTGGGATTTCAGTTATCAATGCTTTCAACACTCTTCTTTCCTCCTCACATCTGAGCTCCTCAAATGGGCCACACTCCTTTCTTCATGTTGTCTCTTTTTTTGCTCATAATATATTTATTCACCTTCTGCATGTGGCAACTCTTAGCCATCCTTTCAGATTCATCCTCAGCACCTGCACAAGTGACTGTCCTTGAGCCTCAAAGCTCAGGTTTGTGGCCTGCTTGCTCCTGTTCCCCATGGCCTATGCACAAGCAAGTAGGCACTTTCAGTACAACAGCCCCTTTGAGAAATGTTGAGGAATGTGGTATTATTGCTGGATACTCAGAAGCTAGAACAAGGTCTGACTTAGGTGTCAGTTAAAATAATCACCGATTTGGGAACTAATATAAGATGAGCTCCACTGAAAGAAAATATTTAAATTTTAGAATTAAACAGTTTTGCATTGAAGCAGAAGTGGGTCAAGATGGGATGATTACATATGGACTAGACTTAGCCCACATTCATTGCTTCTTGGGTTTCACATGTTGAAGAAACTTCCTAAACAATTTGGGCAAAAGAAGAATTCTACCTGGTACCACTGCCTTCTAGATTTGAAGTCCTAGCTTTGTTTCTCAGTGTGTAGTGATTCTCCCTGAGGCTTTGTTTATAGCAAACACGTGGGTGGATACCAGGTTGCTCTAAAACAAAGATGAAATGTTTTGAAACTGGTTTGCATCAAAGATTATGTCTCCTTTCTTCAGCTATAATCATATCTCTGGAAATACTTAGCACCCTTTATCCCAAGCACATATCTTTAAATAGGTTTAAAGGCAGCTCATCAGAGAGCATCCTTACTCATTTCTCCTCCATGGCTGACTCTGCATGCTGAGTACTAAGATAAATAGAGCATCCAATGAGAATCTCCTACCAGGCAATGGGCAGGATCCATACCAGGTCATGGCTCTAACATTTGATGGCTCTGACCTGGAATGTTGTGTCCCTGGCTCCACACAGGACTGTTAGCCCAATCCCACTATTGCTGGGGTCAGGTGACAATGTAGGTGAACTGTGGGTACCCAGGTGTGGGGACCAGGAGAGTTGGGGTTTTTTTTTTTTGGACATGGCAGGGCCTTTTTGTCTTTTATCAAGGCCAATCAAAAGACGTCTCCTCTTTCTTTTCTTTCATGACTGAGCCAATTCATATAAAATTTTAATGACTTTATGGTTTGTCTCCAAACAGCCTAGAAAACAGATGATCACAGATATATAATTCTTCCTTCCCTCCTCATATTCAAGGAGCTAAATGAGAGACTGTGAGCAGTACACTGTAGAAAGCATCTAACTTTTAAGGATTTCCAGGGAAGAAACCCTTAGAAAAGGCTATCTCTTCAGAGATGTCCTCTTTCACCACATCTATTCAACATCGTCCTTAGAACTCTACTCAGAGTAGTCAGACAAACCGAAGAAGTTAAAGAGATAAGAATAGGAAAAGAAGAAGTTAAACTATCATTATTTGTTGACGACATGATTCTTTACTTAGAGGATCCAAAAAATTCCACCAGAAAACTTCTAGAATTAATAAATGAATTGAGCAAAGTAGCAAGATATAAAATCAGTACTCATAAATCAAATGACTTTTTATACATCAGTGATGAATCCTCTGAAAGAGAAATTAGAAAAACTATCCCATTCACAGTAGTCCTCCAAAAAATGAAATACTTGGGAATCAATTTAACAAAATAGGTGAAAGACCTCTACAATGCAAACTACAGAACACTAAAGAAAGGAATTGAAAAAGACTTTAAAAAATGGAAAGATCTCCCATGCTCTTGGATAGGCAGAATCAATATCGTCAAAATGGCCATACTACCCAAAGCGCTATACAGAATCAATGTGATTCCAATTAAAATCCCAACATCATTCCTCATAGAAATAGAAAAAGCAATCACAAAATTCATTTGGAAAAATAAGAAACCCAGAATAGCCAAAACAATCCTTAGCAAGAAGTGTGAAGCAGGAAGCATCACAATACCAGACTTGAAATTACATTACAAAGCTATAATAACAAAAACAGATCAAGGGTATAGAATAGAAGACACAGAGAAAAACCCATATAAAATACAGTTCTCCCACACTAGACAAAGGTGCCAAACATACAGTGGAGAAAAGATAGCCTCTTCAACAAATGGTGCTGGGAAAACTGGAAATCCATATGCAGCAAAATGAAACTAAATCTCTCACCATGCACAAAACTCAACTCAAAGTGGATCAAGGACACAGGAATTAGACCAGAGACCCTGCATCTAATTGAGGAGAAAGTAGGCCCAAATCTTCATCACATCGGATTAGGCATTGACTTCCTTAACAAGACTCCTAAAGCGCAAGAAATAAAAGCAAGAATCAATAAATGGGATGGATTCAAACTAAAAAGCTCTTCTCATCAAAAGAAACAATCGATGAGGTGAACAGAGAGCCTACATTCTGGGAACAAATTTTTGCCACACGCACATCAGATAGAGCACTGATCTCCCAGATATATAAAGAACTCAAAAAACTTAACACCAAAAAAGCAAACAACTCTATCAATAACTGGGTCAAAGAGCTGAACAGAAACTTATCAGAAGAAGATATACAATCAATCAACAAATATATGAAAAAATGTTCAACATCTCTAGCCATTAGAGAAATGCAAGTCAAAACTACTCTAGATTTCATCTCACACCAGTCACAGAATGGCAGTTATCAAGAACACAAACAACAAGTGTTGGGGGGGATGTGGAGGAAAAGGCACACTCATACATTGTGGTGGAACTGCAAATTGGTGCAACCAATCTGGAAAGCGTATGGCGATTCCTTAGAAAACCTGGCATGGAACAACCATTTGACCCAGCTATCCCATTCCTTGGTCTAAACTCAAAGGACTTCAAAACAGCATACTGCAGTAATGTAACCACTTCAATGCTTATAGCAGCTCAATGCACAATAGCTAAACTGTGGAACCAACTTAGATGCCCTTCAATAAATGAATGGATAAAGAAAATGTGGTATATATACACAATGGAATATTACTCAGCATTAAAAAAGAATAAAATTATGGCATTTGCATGTAAATGGATGGAGCCGGACATCACGCTGAGCGAAGTAAGCCAATCCCAAAAAACCAAAGGCCAAATGTTCTCTCTGATAAGTGGATGTTGATTCATAATGGAGGAGGGGGCAGGGGAAGAATGGAGGAACTCTGGTCAAAGGAGAGGAGAGGGAAGGGATGGGACAGGAAAGATGTTGGAATGCGATGGACAACAATGCCCTAGGTACATGCATGACTGCACATATGGTGTAACTCTATATTGTGTATAACCAGAGAAATGAAAGGTTGTGCTCCATTTGTGTACAATGAATCAAAATGCATTCTGCTGTCATATATACCTAATTAGAATAAAAATATATATATTAAAAAAAGAAAGAAAAGACTGTCTCTTGTTTGATCTTAACTCCACTGGCTGGGGTATGAAATCTCAGAGGATGCAGGATACTTGGGCTCCCCCATTCTATATGGCTCTAAGATCTGTGACAAGTTACTTCTGGGCCTCAGTTTCCTTTGGTGTAAAAAGGAGAGAGACAGGAACTGATGGGGCTTCCGAGGGCATGTAATGGAAGGTCTATAAGCTCTTTTCAATATTTTGGAAAATCTAAAGGATTAGTACGTGTTCACCTTTCTCAGAGATCACTAAACCACAGTCTGCTCCTGCTTTCTCCTGTCTAGAATTATGTCAGCTCAGTATGATAAAAACTTTAGGCTGACCATCCTCCATGGGGAGCCCCACAACCTTGTTGAGTGCAGACTGGACCAATAAAGCTATGGTAAATGCTGCTTAGTTGGAGGCTGCAGTTCATGCTTAGGGATGGGGATATTAAGAAACATGAGGGGCCTGGGAAAGGTTGGGCACCAGATTTAAGGAGGCCACAAGCAGCCATTTCTCTCCTTTCTCCTGGATTAGGGGTGCAATGGAGCTCCATCTAACTGTGCTTCTTCCCCACCCATCCTTGACAGGACAGTAGAAACATGGTGGTCAGGAGTAGAGAGACCCAGTGGGATAGATACCTGTTCCAGGCGGCACTTGAGCATGGCCCACTCCATGTCCCAGGCGGCCTTGTCACTGGCATACTGCTGCTGCAGCCGCAACCGGGCGTGCTCATCTTCCCGCAGCTCTGAGCGGAAGTCCTCCAGCAAGGCCTTGAGAGCGCTGAACAGCTGTTGGTTTTCCACCACCTGTGGGAACAGTGGGTCAGGCTCAGTAACCTCAGTGAGAAGCATCCATTATGTTAGAAAAAAAGAGGCTCTCGCAGCTGAGGGGCACTGGGTGCTGCTTCCCAGGTACTGCTGGCAGAGTGCAGGTGTGGGTGGTCTACACTTGGGTGAGAGCAAGAGGATCCCAGTGCTGGCCACTTGTCTACTGGGGATGAGCCTAAGGGACTGCTGGATTAGAAGAGGCTGAAGGAAGGCTTCACCTGTACCATGCTACATTCAGAGGCTGAAACTTGGGCCAGCACTGTGAGCACCCAAAGCAGAGAGGGGCCCAGGGTTCCAGGGAGCAGAAGTGAGGAAGCTGCAGAAGGTCACAGGTGGCTCTAAAGCCAAGGCTGCTAGGACACCCTGTGAGTCTTCAGACACACAGAGCTGAGTTGAGTCTGCTGCTCTGCCACGAGGCTGCAGATATAAGATCCATACACTCCCCTCCATACATGCTGTCACTCTGGTGCCAGTTGTTGAACTAGAAGGGAAATCAAAAAGGCCTAGTGACTCATATGTTTATAGGGTGGTTATACTTGGGCTGTGGTCACTAAGAGGTTCTATCAGTGACAAGCATGGCATGGGGTGAGAGGGTACTCTTGATGGATCACAATTAGAGCAACAGTGAAATGCTTACCCTACTTTTCCGCAGGCTTTGTTGTGGTCCCCTGAAACTGAATTACTAGCCCTCCCCTTTCTGCCTCAGTAGTCTGCACTGGCCTCACTAATCTCATGAATGATAACCACCTCTACCTGCTCATCTTGTTCTTGTCCCACCACCATTACCACTTCTGTCCACGTCTGGAGGAGAGGCAGACCTCACCCACCCCCACATCTCCAGTGTTCTGCACAATCCTTGGCTCAGGCTAAGCGTGCAGACATGTCTGGTCAATGGAGAATGGGTTTTTATTACTGATCTGTTTATACATCACATAAAAGACATATTTCCTAAGACCTGCCCAGCCCTTTGAAAGTAAATTTCAAAACCATGATTTCCATCAGTTTGTGCCAGAAAGGTTAGTCCAAATGAATTAAACACACTGAGTCAGTTAGGGTTCCTTGTTAATATAGACCATGTGGGCCTCTTGTCTCAAGTAGAAAGCACCAAAGTGCATCTTGGGCTCTCAGGACATTCTTGTTTGGCTCATTTATGAAGCAGGGGGAATAAAAACTCTCTAAGTCTGGTTACATGCAGACAAGCTCAATTTCAACAAGACAGAGCCCACACTCTCGGGCAGAACCCCATCCTCAGTGAACCTCACTGGCCCATTTAGCAAGGGCCCAGGGCCAGCCTGGGTTCTGCACGCTTACAAGTCTTCTCCGCAGCCGTGCTTCTTCTAAAACCATCTAGCTAATCCACTCAACACACACAAACAAGGCTACACAAATATGGGAAGAATTTATGATACCTCGGATATGTTTAGATTTCAATACAGGTGGATTAGAAAGTTATTTATTACAAGCAGATTAATTGAAAACTCCAGGGCTGGGATTGTAGCTCAGTGGTAGAGTGCTTGCCTTGCATGTGGGAGGCACTGGGTTCAATCCTCAGCACCACATAAAAATAAATAAATAAAATAAAGGTATTTGTGTCCATCTACAACAAAAAAATTTTTTTTAAAAAGAAAAGAAAACTCCATAGTTGTCCTTGTAATTTAAGAAGTTGTAATATCAGATAGAGCAGGCTGTGATGGAGGAGAAAGGCCTATTTGTTAGTATTCATTGC
The DNA here is from genome assembly GCA_004024805.1 of Geosciurus inauris. Classification (NCBI taxonomy): domain Eukaryota; kingdom Metazoa; phylum Chordata; class Mammalia; order Rodentia; family Sciuridae; genus Geosciurus; species Geosciurus inauris. Next base: position 87,881 of record PVHX01003556.1, read on the forward strand.
TCTTGAATTTTTTTCATCTTGAACAACAATTTTTAGTTGGAACAAAAGGCATTAAGAGCACAAATCAATTATCATTTGAAAACTTCAGCAGACAGAGAACCTTCCAAGGATCTTATACTCCTTCCAACCATCTGGGTATAAATAAGTTACCACTACATTCAAGGAGATATAGGCTCATGAACTGTGTGAAGCTATAAATGCAGATCAGTTTTTCAAAACTCCACACCAAGAGTATCTAAAAATTATAAAAATGTAAAAAAACTGAAATTATGTAAATGCAATTAAGAGGTCTTGCAACAATCTTCTTAGAAATGTACATCTTCACATAGAATTTGCTAAAAATATGCATTTTATGATACTTTCTTAGTATTTGCATCATAAAAATCACTACTTTTTGCATCAAAAGAATTTAAAGCATAAAATAATGGTAATAATTTTGATCCAGTCTTTGGGGCTGTCATCTAATTTTCACCAAAGAGAAAGTAGAGAACCATATAATACATTATTACATGTAATCAATAACTTTCTATGAATCCCAATTCATATATTGTCTCAACCTGTGCTATTCTTAGCCCCTACATCACAGGACTGCTAATAACATTAGAATCAGAACTTTATAGTCCTTTGACAGATTGAAATTTTGGTTTCTCTGGAGGCACAGCAAGTAGTTTTTGGTATTAATAGATATCAGATTCAATAAAATTAAGCCTTAATGTTTTTATGCACATTTGGGTCAGAGTAACCAATATAATATCCTACAATCCCAGGACAATATTAATCAACATGGAATGAGCTCCAAAATTGTTTTGGGGTAAAGAAGGCCAAATAGAATAAGAGACCGGAGCATCCATGCTATTGGTACTTGTTATCATAATCACCCAGGGGCAGTGTACATGGCAAGAATCCAGGGCAACTTCTACCATGAATGTACAACAGTCAGAATTGATGTTTGGGTCAATAGTTCTAGAGGGCAGAATGAGCCATGGGTGGGCAAGATTCTTCTAAAAGTTTTTTATATACATACATAAAAACAATAGTGACAATCACTAATATTGTTTCCTATGTGCCAGAAATTTTGCTCAGTTATTCACCTATAGGACCTTAATTATATTTTACCTCGATATGGGATGCAAACTGTCCTACTTCCCCTTTTACAGAGGAAGAACTGCTTCTAATGACTCAGGGACTACCAGGGACTTAACTATCACTGTTAAGAAGATAAAAGCCTGGACCACAATTCAGGCCTGTCTCCACCAAGGCCAGACAAACCAACCCTGGAATATTCAAATTCAGACATTATACCTTGCCAAGGTTTTTCTTTTAACTTTGCCTCAGAAAAGCCATCTAATCTCTTTGAAAATAATTTCATTTCCTATATCAAGGGAAATAATAATAGTAAGCCATCCTGAAAAATGTTTAAAGGTCACTTTTTTCATTTTTTTCCCCCGTGGTGGTGACCCTTGCTGAGCCAGGCAATGGGTAAAATAATGACCCAAATCAAGTCAAGTCAATTAAGACTCAGGCCCACTTAGATTTTTTAATACTGAAAATCATCTTGGATATGGAGCTTTCAGAACCTTTTGTGCCAGAGGCCTACCTGTGCAACCTTTTGGCTTGTACATTTGTGAAATACAGGTCAGATTCAACTCAAAAACACAACTTTCAATCTCTTCACAGATAAGCTGATTGGTTTACAAGCAAAGCAGCAGAATCAAATGGCTTTACCATTTCCTTCTCCTCTAAAGGCATTTCTGCCCTTCGTAGCTCATCTCTCTTGGGAGAGGCTTAAAATAATTCTAAAATTGAGATCAGGAGCTTGGCTGCACTATAATCTGTTACACTTTATAACAGGTTCAAGGTTGGCTTTCAATCAGATGGCTATGCAAGTCTACAGTAAAAATTATTCATAGAAAGTGAAAGGGGAGTAATGGATAAAGTAAAATGTCCAGATATTTGTGTCAGACTCATAGATTTCTAAGATGTGCATCAGGTGAAATCATACCACCATTAGCTCTACTTGGCTTGCTTCAGACTCATCAACTTTGGGAACAGGTTTAATGTAAATTTAGATTGACCCAAAAAAAGCTAGTAACAAAATAGAGGTGTTGGCCTCAGTCTCCTATTTATTTAGGTTATACTACACAGGCAGGGGAATTCTGCAATGCTAGGGTAGCTGCCCTGACCCCAAACCATGCATGCATAGTTCTACTTGATAAGAGGGGGACTTCAAGCAGCATTCAGTAAAGGCAACTCCTCATGAGCAGGAATCTGAGACAAGACATTTATCCAAGACCTTTACCGTGAGATTAGCCAGAAACATTCACACAACCAGCAACATTTTTATAAATAAGCCATTTGTCCTTCTTACCTTCACTGTTACATTCAGACTAATTTTAACATTCATTTCTAAAACCAATATCCCCCTATAGATAAAAGAGAATGGGCCATTTAAGACTGACCCTGAAAATATAATTTGTGATGAAAGTTTTCAGGAATGATAGTTTCATTTATGTACAAAAGTCCTTTATCCTCTGAGCAAGAATGTGCCCCGGATACCACCCAGGAGGGCTCTGTGCCTGTGTTCTCCATAATTTTCACCAAGATCAAATACAGGTATATGAAAGAATTAGTGCAGTGCATATTACACAAGGTATAAACATTGAGTTATCAGCTCACAGGCTTAAGAAATCAGGGCAGGTCTAATGAAAATCAGGTGGCCATTTGGGAAGAAATCAATTCTTAGCAAGGTTTAAAGCTTTACCACTTTGGAAGGTATATTGTAAACAGCCAGCCATGGTTAACTCTGGAAAGGAGGATGAGGGCAGAGAAAGTACTTTCCTTAGGTACTCTCAAGTACTTATGAATTTTTACCTATGCATGCACTATTTGCAGAATCACAGAAATATCAACAAATACACCACAAAATCAAGTGTTTTATTATGTACATCTATAGTACACCAATAAAAAAATGTGGAAAGAGAAAATTTTTTAAAAAATCATGTGTTTCACAATCATGAGCTCTGGGCTGGTTCCTTGGTATGTCTCCTAGGTGAGGCTGTAAAGCTGTGGAGTCCAAAGAATGAACAATGGTATAACACACAAAACTGAAATGCAGATGCAGATGCAATCTAGACTTGAGAGGAGTTTTCTTATTAAAAAAAAAATCAAAGAAGTTCACAGTTCTGACATAAAGGCCTCATCTGACAGAAGAGATCTTTAATGGAAAATATTTTTTTAATCTTTTATAAGACATACAGAGGGGAGGATCTTAGAGGGGACAGCATGACAGCCAGAAAGTCATAACACTAGTACTGGAGCTGGGTAAGGTCCAGAATCAGGGAGCCAAAGGCTCTGTGGCTGAAGGACAGAGCTGACTTTCAGGGCAGGCCCTCAAGGCACCAACACTGCAGCTGAGCCCTGGGATGGGGACAAGATATTACTCAGGTCTCAAGATTCTACTCAGCCTTGAGGCTGGACTGGGTGAGACGTTTCAGTAGCCAGTAGCAGATGAACCCTTACAGACAGATATGAAACATCATTCCTTTAGCCCTTGCTATAAATTTTATGTTAGGTTCTTCACTTTATACTTATTTGTTTTAATTAAGAATAGTACATCACATTCTTTTTTTAGTTGTCAATGGACATTTATTTATTTACTTATTTATGTGGTGCTGAGAATTGAACCCAGTGCCTCACACATGCTAGGCAAGTGCTCTACCACTAAGCCACAACCCCAGCCCAGCATGTCACATTCTTAAATGAAAAAGTAAATTATCTTCTAATTAACCTAATGCCAGGAAGACTAGTTATCAGAGCCATAGGTCACAATTCCAGCACTATGAATCACCTGAGTTCAAAACCTTGAATTCAGGAATTACTAAGAAGTATAAAATGCATAAACAGCCTTAGGAATGCTGACCTCAAATGCCCAAGAAAAAAGCAGCAAGTGTCTTGGAGCACAGTGAGAACTACCCAGTTGGCCCTTGTGCATTCTTGGCTTCTGTTCTTTCAGGTAGAGAGGCAAACTCAAAGTGCTTATTGTGCTCAAGAATAACCAGGTCGCCACCAAAAGATCACATAACTAAAGACTGAGAAGCAGGGAGCAGAGCCAAATGTTTGCCAACCTGATGTTCTTCCCTGAAATGTTCCCAAGGTACATCGGTACATGTAATTTTATTTTTATCTTTCTGGACATGATAAATGTTGCCATCTACTATATTCAACCATGAGAATGTGCAGTATGACACAAATCAAAGACCAAGGCCTGAGAAATTTTGTTACTTGCTCATTTATCCTTGAGAAAGCAGTTTGGCCCTATTTCCCATGCTGCTTAATGCTTCATGAGGTTCTCAGGCTTCTGAAGAGGCCCCAGCTCTGCATAACAGGTCTGTAAGACATGTGTGCTGGCTCTTACATCCAGGCTGCCTGGCTAATACCCATGCCACTAACAGAGAGGCAAATCTTCTAATCAAGAATGTTCACTCTCAGTGAACCAGCTGTCGCTTACAGTAGAGCTCATTAATCTTCTGTCCTTGGACATATGGCATTGTGCACACAGAGCTTTGCTTTCACTGCTGTGGACAAATGAATCCAGTGAAAGACAAACCTGATTTTGACTATCTGGATGCTACACCGTTAACCCATCTGGGTGCTTCTACTGCATGCTGTATGTAATGGAAACTCATGTCTGTCCCGCTTTTAAGGGCAATTATGAAAATTAGTGTTGGAAAGAGCAGGAGGCAAAGGGAGATGACATTAAAATATACTGAATGGGTGGTTCCAACTGAGTGACTTTACATTATTTTCTACCCCAAGGGTAACATTTTCCATGACTGTTGTTTAGAAAACCAGATGTGTTACATTTTTTTTTCTTTTCCAAAGCATTTGGATGCATGTGTGGGAAACACCCACCAAGTGGTCATAGATGCAGCAGGTTATGTATAACTGGCCATCAAGGAATACCATCAGAGTTAATCACAGATACTTTTGAGGACTGATTGACATCTTTTAAAAATAATAAAATTACTAGATTTTAAAACATTATTTGCAAAGTAAGATTTTAGTTCCTAACTAGATAATTGCTGAAAAACTTCTTCCATGATTTAAAACCTCCCCATGGATGCCCACATAATGACGCATTTCCTAAGATGGTAGGTAAAGGTTCCCTGGAAAGTCTGATCCCTTTCTCGAGTCACATTATTTGGGGAGAATGAAAGGTGAATAGGTGTACAAGGAAAACAGCTGTTTTGGTGTGAAAATCTGATTCGTATATGGAGAAAGAGCAGTTGGGAAAAAAAACAAAATTCCCCCTAACTGCACTCAGAACATCACAGCTTTCCTCATCTGGACCTGGGCCAAAGTCCTGATGACAACCTCCTCCCACTTGACCCACAGTGGCTCTGGGCGGAGGGGGCTTGGGTGAGAGGAGCAGCAGCTGCAGAGTCCAGCACTGAGGGAGTGCTCAGAAATGCCTGAGGCTGGGGCCAGGCCCAAAACCCAGCATCCAGTAGATTGTGCTCTCACCCCAGGACACAGGCATCCTGGAGGGGTGGGGGGCTCTGGCTTGGCTGTCCAAGCCCTCTGAGAAGCAAAGTTGGGTCAGAAAGGACTCAAAGTCTGAGAATGAAAAAGCTTTAATACTCAGGACCTCAGTCCTCCAAATCTACTGTAGCTGCCATTGGGTATAAAAATGAAAAAAAAAATTAGATGTTATCAGTAGTATATTTTGGTTTATTAAGCAGGGTCTATTTCTGTGGTGCTTGGCAATACTGGTAATTACTGAATAACACAGAAATACCACCTGTTTTGGTATATGCTTTAATTTTTTCAAGGGGTAATCAAATATTTTTATTTGGAGCATTGTGTTTCAAGTGGCCAAAGAGAACTTGAAATACTTTAGACATGTTGTGAATTTAAATTTAAAAACATTGTTATTTTCTCCTTATAAATTATGTTGTCACATCAGTGATATTGGCAATTGCTGTTTAGCTAATGTCAGTTAAAAAAAGCCCTGGAAGTTCTTTCTCTGGCTGTGATAGGAGCATTGTATTCAGTGTTCTCGCTTCCTTGTAAGAATGGTCAACTTTAAAAGTCCAAGATGACTCAATAAATTATTTCCTCCCATGATATATCTGCTGAATTCAAGGCAGACACACTCTATTGATCTGATCTGACTACTGTTCTTATTTATGTGGGTAAGGCAAATGAATTAATGGACTGATACTAAGATAAAAGGATGAACAATATAATTTATAGGAAAAATCCAGAATCACAAACAGCAATAGGGGGTCACAGTCAGGTGGAAGAATTTCCTGCTACCAGGAACACCAGCACTTGGGAACTTGGAATAAGACGGCACAAATGTGGCTTGGGGAGTCTCCTCTCCCAGGGGTGGACAGAAGGATGGACTTAGATCTAGGCACCCACCTGCCTGTGAAGTGGTCCCCCATCCACAGTCTGTAGCCGCAATCCATGGTCACCAAGATGTACTGGGGTATGTGGGGAACGCTCCCCCATTGGAAAGCCAGAGCCTTGGTCACCATCATCTTGGTCTGGTCCATCCACTTGGTGATTTCCCTGGACTCCAAGCTCACCAAGTTCAGAGAGGGTCTCTGGATGCTCACCCTGAAATGAATAGCATATGATGATTACAGCTTTGCCCTCATCCTTTCGCTATATAGTCTGATTTTTTTTTTTTTTTTTTTTTGTAATCAGGGAATGAACCCAGAGGTGCCTTAACACTGAGCCACATCGACACCCTGTTTTTATTTTTTTTTATTTTGAGATAAGATCTCACTAATTTGCTTAGGGCCTTGCTAAGTTGCTGAGGCTGGCTTTGAACTTGAGATCCTCCTGCTTCAGCCTTCTGAGCCACTGGGATTATAGGTGTGCAATATTTTTTTAGTTGTAGATGGACATAATACTTTTATTTTGCTTTTATTTTTATGTGGTGCTGAGGATCAAACCCAGTGCCTCCCACATGTTAGGCCAGCACTCTACCACTGAGCTACAACCCCAACCCTGCTGATTCATTTTTAATGCAGTCTTGCTGTGTTGCCCAGCCTGGCCTTGAATTCCTGGGTTCAAGTGATCCTCCTGCCTTAGCCTCCCAGAGCGGTTGGGACTATTGGGACTCTTGTTTAAAGATAACTATCCACTTCATGGATTACCAAGTTCTTTCCTTCTCAATCTTTTCCTCTAAGATGCTCATTTTGGCCATTTCTTTCATTGGCACTTCTTCCATTTAAATATCATAATGTGTGTGTGCCATTTTACTTCTTATAAGTTAGTATTGCTTATAGCTATAGTTTTATAAATTAAAGGAATACTAACATATTGACCAACAGGAAACCTTATTTTTAGGTTTTGCTCAGCAATGGTTTTCCATGTCATGAACACTTGGAAGCTGGGTGAATTAATTTTTAAAGACTTTTTCACCCCGAGGAAAGAGAATCACCATTCACAGGATAACTTAAAATTACATACACTGTTCACTAGAGTGAGAAGCAGACAAAAGGCCTTTGTAGGTTCAGAGGAAACCAACTATTTACAATGCTTTGCAGCAGGCAAGTAGCCTGGGTGCGGATGGACCGAATGCACAGGTCAGTGGTTCCAGATCTACACTCACCAGAAAGCAAAGCCAGGACAGAGCCTGTGGAGCTAGAGGTCACTCTGACTTCAGCAATAAAAAAATCAGTCAGAAAGTAAATAACTCTGTTCCATTGCTGTTTTGAATTCAGGAACTGAGACATAAAGGGAAGAATATAAATGAATTTCAGAGGTGGCAAAGTGACCCATGTGAGGCTCAAAAGAGACCCTTATAAAACAGTATGGCTATCACAGGCTCTAGCAACTGGGAACACAAACTGCAACAGAAAGGAGAGCAGATGTTCTAGAACCAGCTTATATAGACCACCAAGAAAGGGTGAATGAGATGGTAAAGGACCTCGGGGTGGTAATTTCAATGAACTAATAAATCAAGAACACAGAAGATGACCTCAAAATTTCATTCCAGAAAGGAGTTATAGACCAGGATACTCACAAAACTAGGTCCAAGTACAGCATGGAATTCTTGGTTTCATATATAACTGGATAAGCCATTGCATTTCCATGGCTTGGACTGAAATTGACAAAATAATTAAAAATAACAGGACATGGCTTTATGTGTAGGGTTAGGGACAGCAGTGTCCAGGGTCAAGAACAAAACAGATGCAAATAAAATGAACTCTATGGATGGCCTTACCTCAGTAAAATCCTCTCCTCCCTCCTCCATCTGCTCCCCTTGCCGCCAGTGCTTCAGCAACCACCTGAGTTTAACGTAGAAGAGGAAGATGTTCTGCTTCAAGGACCGGAGCTCCTGCTGCAGCAGGTTCTTCTCATCACTCCAGGTTCGCTCATGGAGGGTGTTCTGCAAAGCCAGGCTGTGCATCTCCAGCTCTTTCCACCTCAAGGCATACAGGTGCTCCTCCTCCATCTTGAATGGAATCGAAGGGAAAGTGTGACACACAGCTCATTCCAATGTGCCACTCAAACCCAACCAGCGATCTCCGCAAACTTCCATTCAATCTGGACCATCTTACAAAGGGGATGAAAAACAACAGGACCCCCATAAGTGTAGGGTGATTAACAATTTAAGATGCTTAAGATGTATAAAATCTTATGAGTGTTAAGATTCAGAAGCAGGTGCTATTTCAAAGAAAGGTATTAGAACCAATTTTTCCCTGCCAGTCTCTCATGGTGTTCCTAGATGTCTCTAAACCCCTTCAGAAAAACAGTTTCTTGGATGAATGGCTTACTGCTGATTCAAATGCCATTTAAGCAGATCCCACTGTTCCTGAGCTTAGCACATAAGGGTGTGTTGCAATTATAAAGAAGAAAGGAAATGGAAAGCCATTTCTTTTATTTCCTGAAACCCCTAGCTCCCCACAACCCCTCATTGAAAGAGAATGCCTAGCCAAGGGAAGGCCTACCAAGAGCCAGAGGGCACAGCAATTAAAGCCAGAAGGAATTTTTTGGCTGCCCACAATGGTCAGCAAACAGGAAAGTAAGTGTGATAACCTATTTCCACACTAAAGGCTGAACCTTCCTATTAGATATGCATCTCTCCTAGAGAAATAAAAGCATTGCTAAAAAAGAGGAATCTTCCACCTCAGCTGTAAGTTCCTGTTTTGTTGTCTTTCTTCAGTTTGAGAGAGGGTCTCACTACACTGCCCAGGTTAGTCTCGAACTCTTGGGCTCAAGCAATCCTCCCTACTCAGCATCCTGAGAAGCTGGGACTACAGGTGCCTGCCACCATGTGTGGCAATCTTCCAAGAGACAAATGATTATTATGTGTCAAAACTAACTAAGCAAGAGGGTGTAAGTAAAATTGTACTGAGTAGATAAAGGCACAAGAATAATATTTATATTAGCTAAAGTGATATATGAGATCAAAGGTTTCTATTCCCTAGACCCACCCCACCTTCCAAACAAAGATTAGAATGGCAGCCTGGTGATTATCACCTGTCCTCTCCTAATTTAACATTCCCTCTTGTGCCAAAAAGCAAGGCAGTAGTTTCTTTTATCCTAAAGTACATTATTTCTGAGGAACCTGAGACTAGGACTATAGCTGCCTAAAGGTGACACCAATGTGGCCAATGTGCTAAATAAAGGCCAGGGGAAGACAGAGGTGGCTTTGGGAAGGTCTGTGGGTCTGTGCAATGTCTCTATGGTCACTGTTGTGATACTCACTACCTACTGTACTTCAGGCTGAAAGAACAGAAAGCAGTGGCAACTTTATCCAGCACCTCAGCAGTCCTGGGAGTTCCACCGCTGGTTATCACCCCGTGGACACAAGCTCAAATAGAGTGGGGGCAGCCTGGTACACCAAAAATCCCTTACTTGCTGTTGTCTCAGCCACTTGCCTCACTGAGGGAAAACTTCAGCTTCCTTGGAAGCCACATGAAGCCAACATAGCTCCTTCCCCGAGATGCTATGGGAGGGCCACAAAAGGACAGATGCTACATCTCAAGGGGTCATTCTCATGCCTCTCTTTCTGCAGCACCCTGTCCTGGCTCACTCTGACTCTCCCCACTGTCCTTTCTGCCTCCTTCTGTTCCATGCCTCCAAGTGCTTCCCACATCTCAGATCTGATCTTCTGCCCTACAACAATGTTAGGGGACAACTTCCCTTTACTTTTGAACAAACCCGAAGGACAATATCTCCTCATTTCTTAAGTCTCTTCTTCAAAATATTCTTTTCTCATTAATCCAAGTCCTAGACACACCTGAGACCCTGCCATTGTGCTATCAGCATCTCCAGTGATAAACTCACTTTTCAAACTATTTTTGGTGTAATGCTTTAAAAAATCTGTTTAGTTAGTTAGGAATTTGTCATTTGCATAACATGGAATTATTTTCCCTTGGTAATGAGAGTAAAACTTGATCAATAAGCAAAACTTTTGAAAAGAATTGTGCCTCTTGTGGGAGAGGATAGCATAGACTATTCATTCCCTAACATTCAACTCTGACCTCCCTTAGCTGCAAGGTGTAGCAGGTAATCCTTTAATCAGTTTGTGACCCATTTAGATCCTCTTGGCCTGAGTCACCATAAAGACATATACACACAGTACATATTCCTTGCCAAAATAAATTCTTGGGTATACCAGGAACCTTACTTTGCATAGTATATGCATTTTAGAATATCAAGGTCTGCTACTCAATATCAATTGCCTTGTTTCATTTTAAATGACAGCTATCTTTCAAGAGCAAATGCAAGGCAAGAAGAGCAGTTACAGCAATTCTGAACTTACATATCTGTTTATAACTTAATTAAATGCAGGGTTGCGGGGACTGGACTATTCTCAGGAGGCTTGGAGCCAGAGTGCCTGTACCTGTGAATCCTTTCTACTAGGAGCTATGGGAAAGGATTTAACAGATAAAGGATAATTAGCCTGTAATAGGTTATTCTAAAATAACTAGAAGTTAATCAGGCCACAGCTCAATTAGTGGCAGTTTTTTAAGATGACAGTTTAGAGTGAGTTGATATTTCTATCAGAAGATTCACTTAACATTGACCAAGGTGATAGACACACTTCTCTGTCTGGCTGCATTTAAGGCCCTTGTTTCATGTCACTTTTCTGGTTGATACTGCTACAGGAAAGTTTAGATCAGATATGAGGAAGACTTTCCTGAGACCTCCACATAAATACAACCATTGCCCCTTATCCATGGTTTTGTTTTCTGAAGTTTCAGTTACCCACAATCAATCATACTCAAAAAATATCACCCAGAAAACTCCAGAAATAGCCAATTCTTAACTTTTAAGTAACATTTACTATAGTATAATGTTATAATGATTCTATTTTGATCAGATATTTTTGTTAATCTTGTACTGTGCATAACTTATAAGTTAAACTTCATGATAAGTATATATGTACTATATAGGAAAAAACAGTATATTTGGTATTTGGTACTATCTGTGGATTTGGGCATCCTCACAATGCTCAGACAAGGGAAACAAAAGTACTGAAATGTGTCTTACAGAAGAGAAAGGTGAACAGTTGTCTTTTTGGCACATCTGAGAGGGGGTAGCTCAACTGGGTGACCTTTCTATATGCCTGTGGGTCTTGGAGCCTGTACAGGACAGGTAGCATTCTTTTAAAATGCATCATGGCATATCTTCTGAGGGGCTCTGCAGACCAAGAAGCGGTCATGCTGAAATCCGCGTTAATATTTACCTTACGGATCTTGTTTGTAAATGTCTCTGTGTCCTCTTGATGCAGTCTGGCCGCCTGCGCGAGCTGACCCTGTAGCTCTTCTATCGATACACTCTGCTCAGGTAAAACAGGGGGGCCCCTGAGCTGATTGGTGGGATAAAGGAAGGGGTTTAGTGGAAACAAGAACTCTGCCTCAGGTCACAACTCAGGACAGACATCTGCACAAGCCGGAGACAAACACGGAGAGACACAGCACGCGGGGTTGCAGCAGTGGAGTGACTGCGGCAACTTTCCCGGGACTTTGGGGGCGGAGGAATGGGGCGCAGTGGTGTGTGGAGCTCCATGGTTCCTTGTGTGTCACCTGGATGACTCCACCTGCCTTGCATCTCTTACCTAGAAGGTGAGATGGGTAAGTGGGAAACTGGCAGCTGAACTTCAGCCACCATAGTAATCACAGCCAACCCAAGAGAAAGCATACATGAGAAAGGTCCTGGGCTACCATGACAGCCATGCAGCCTCTCAGATTCAACTCCAAGGTCACGTGGGGTCTAAGTTGCACAAATAATTTGTTCACATGCTTGCTTACTGGAGATTTTCCTGCCTCACCAAGGGTGCCTTTCTTTGATCTCAGGGGTGTGACTCCGGATGCTCAAGGTAATTGGAATAGAAGTTCCCTCTAGGAGCAGACATGTGCTCCCAAACCTATCGGTGGCACATGCTGCCCAAGGGGAACCACACAAAGATTACACTTTAGGTTACAAACAGGCCAGTAAATCTGTGTTGTTATTTTTATTGCTCAAGTCTACCTTGAAAGTCCAAATAGGCATGAGAGTGGTCAGAGTCACTATTTTTGAAATGAAAGCTTTTACAGAGATGGAAACACTGTCATACTAAAAATCTCAGGCATCATTAAAATGTAAGCAAGACATTTTACCCACTGCTTTATGCTACTTGGAGGCAGATGATGTACAAAACTGGGAATGAGAGTGGATTGTTGCAATAAAAACACATGCCATTTTACTGGCTTGTTTTGTTGACCTTTAATTAATCTGTTACTTCTCACTGAGGGCACTGCGCCTCCTAATTTGTTACTTGTGCTGTCATGAGTAAAAACCATACCCTAAGAACAGGAAATGCAGAAAATAAAACAGCAGAGCCATTCCCTTAGCACAAGGGATAATGGGGGGGGGGGAGGTGCTCTTGCAGAAAAAAGAATGGAAGAAAACAAAATCAGACCCACTGGGGTTTCATCAAATTTAGGATAAAAATTTGAAAATAAGAGATTTAAACTCATCCAACTTTAAGAAATTCAAGAACTTCCAAGAATGTTAAATGCGTCTTGAGTTTTACTACTTGTTAGAGGTTGTTATTGCAGTCCTCTATATGTGGGTTCTCTTTGAAAAGAGGTATTTGTCTACATGTTGAACTTATTCTACTGAATTCATCTCAACTAATTTTTCATTCCTAATAGTTCTATTTTCTTATTTTTTAATGTGTGGTCTTATGTGATAGCAATTTGCCCTTTCTGCTATTTATCTGCATATTTAATAGTTCTGAACACACTTTTTGTATGGTATCTATCTGACAATTCTGCAATCTTAGAACTCTTGCCAGCTCTTGCTCCTGGTGGGTGTCTTTGTGTGTTTGAAGTTTTGCACTGTGAGTTCATCTTCAATGGGTAGTTATCTATGGGTCTCACATGCCAGTTATTTAAGAATGTGCCTCCAGATTGATTTTGCATTTGCAGAAGGCAGCAGTAAGATTTAAGTCCCTCTCCTTGGGAATTCCTGGACCAAAGTGGTAACATCAGTCTAAAACTTGATCCCATGTGAGAGCCAGCTGTGGCTCCCACTCCCAACCAGAGCCCATGCTGTGTGGACAAGTGTCCTGCTACCTCCCGTCCTGCCCAGCAACCAGTAGGCAAATGTTTCTCTTGTTTGTTCATTTCTTTCCCTGCTGGTGTTGGGCCTAAGGCCCTGTCCCTTGTTTCTAATCCACCCATCTAACCCAGATATTGCTCTTGTTTTCAATTCTAAAATAAATTCCAACCCTTGAAGATTCCCTATCCTTGGAATTCAGCTATGTAAATAAAAAGTTTTATATTTGATGCAGTATTTTATTCAGCAAATACTGTTTGTACACTTGTAGCATAGGCACTGTTCAAAGCACTGGGGTTCCAATAATAAATGAAGTTGCCCAAACCCTGCCTTCAGGGGCTTCCCTTCTACTGCTCAGGTGTTTTCTGTAGGAATGTTTTCAGGCAGCCTGGGCTGCTCAGCTATTGGCTTTATTTTTTAGTTACAAATTATTCCACAAATTTAAGAGGCAAAGACTCTCCATATTTTAATGCATTAGGTGTCAGCCAAATGTTTTGTATTATTTGATTAAAACAGGCATACTAAGCAAGCTTATTGTTTAAGAAAAGCAAAGATCTATTAATTTAGTTTCTATATACAGGTTGATCATCCCTCATCCAAAATGCTTGGAACCAGAAGTTTTTTTGGCATTTTTGGGGGGAGGGGGGACTTTGCAATATCAGCATATACATAATAAAATACCTTGGGGATGGGACCCAAGTCAAGGCATGAAATTCATTTGCGTTTTGTATACACCTTATCAACACAGATTGAAAGTAACTTTGTTCAATGTTTTTAATAAATTCGTGCATAAAGCAAGGCTTCTTGGTATTGAATTTTTCACTTATGGAGTCATGTGGGTGCTCAGAAAGTTGTGGATTTGGGAGCATTTCATATTTCTGATTAGGGATACTCAACCTGTATTATACTAAACTATTAGGTTGGCTTCAATCTTAATAAAATTTAAATTATTTTTATTTTGAAAAGAGAGAGAGCCTCACACCTCAACATCATTTGATTAAAAACATGCTCTTCTGTTTAAATCACACCTTTGAAGGTTCATGGAAGAGCACCCTTGAGGTCCTCCATGTAGACTCTTGCCTGGTCAACAACAGAAACTTACAGTTCCTCCTGATCTATCACAAGTTTCATTATCCTGTATTGTCCATTTTTGCTAATGAAATATTAAAACTCCTATGGGTAGCTGCCCCTGGCTGGATGCCAATGTCACTCCAGTGTTACAAATAACAAAATACAAACACACCAAGGTAAAAGTTCTGGTCTAGAATGACTCCATTGCCACATGACTGCATATAATCACATACAACTAGGGAACATTTTCACATGACATATACATTTCCTCTAGGGAAAAAAAATCCCTTTACCACCAAATCCCCAAAGGTTTTATTCTAAAAGTCATCCTTTGCTGATTTCTAAGATTCTGGTTATATAACAAATTCGCCTTTATCTATCAGGTAGTTTACTTTAAGTGCCATTTCCACTTATTTCCAAGGCTGTCTAGACATTAATCTTGACATCATGATCACTCTTCCCTCTGAGCCAGCATTCTGAGACTCATTGCCCATGTTTCTGCCCACCAAGGTTGAATCTCAGAATGATTCACATTGTTAATTTCCTGAACATCCCCAGAAAAGGTGACTTATAAATTCTTTCCACACGTAAGAACATAATGTCACCATCTCAATAAACAAAAAGAAGAATGCTCTTCATATGGTTGCTATAATAACCACCAATGCTACTTAATATGTTAGAAGTCTACAAGACCTCCATTGTCACAACTTCATTTCTGGTGAGTTCCATTTTGTCCTGGCCGATTTTGGTACCATCTCTTTCAAAAGCAGTATATGAGCTCAACGCATGTGTACAAATACTTGGCATAAACCCCACGTAGTTTCACTGCGGCTGGTATTTCACAGCTGAGACATAAGAGATCACAGATGTTCCGTGTGCTTGGTTGATTAAAGGATAAAAGGGAGAGCTAGGGAGAAGAGCTCTTTGAGATTTCTAACCCAGAAACTCAATCCTCTGGGCACAGGCTTGGTTTCATTTATATGTGAAATCTGACCAGTGTCCATGCTTGGCCATTTCTCCTTCAGAACTATTTTTAAGGCGCCTAGCACATTCCATATGAAATATTCTAAACACTGCTTACTCTTAACAAATGTGTCTCTCTCGGCAGACCTAATAGAAACCACAAGGGTAAAGTCAGGGAAGAATCCAGAATAAAGTGTGAACACCTTGCCAATATCTACTGAGATGAACAAACAACAGGAGTACTTGAGCTTTTAAAGTCTGTTTTGTTGTTGTTTAGGTTGGGTGTGGATTTGTAATAGTTAACTTCTGCACAACTGTATTAGTGGGTTAGTGAGTGTCGGTGAATTCTGACTTTAGTTTTCTCTGACTGTGGCTATTTTGAACAATGCTGGCCTTGAATATACCTTTTATTTCCTAGGTCTAGTGAAGTTTGGCATCTGAATAGCCAGCCTCCTATGTATTAGACCAATTTGTTATCTACTGAAAAGGGGTAATGTTTAAGAATGGACTTTTCCTTCTCTTTCTTGGTGTTATTACTGCTAACCTGGCTAAAATACCCCAACCTTCCAAAAGTAACCACTTGTCTTCTTTCCCTGTCCTCAAATATGAAAATGTATAAGGCCAAAACCAGAAGAAAGCCATTTCATAAATAGGAGTTGAGAAACTGATTCTTTTAAAAAGATTCTGCTTAAAATTAAGAAAATTGTTTCTTTAACACCATTGATGCTGGGTGTCCTACCAGACCTCTCTCTCTCTCAACCTCCCAGGAGCTCTGGGCAGAGGGCTGAAGCAGGTTCACACATGGATAGAAGAAATTGGCTTGAGGATAAAATTAGTGGTTTTTTAAAGGGCAATGTAACAGGAAGCAAAGACAATTGCTAGCAATATGTCACCCAACTTCATGTTCAGCCTCATTCTGGATGAAAAGTGTCCATGTTTTGGGCTGAAATTGTAGCTCAGTGGAACAGCACTTCCTAGCATGAGCATTTGCAAGGTCCTGAGTTCAATCCCCAAAGCGTGGGGTAAAGGGGTGGAAGGTGTCCATGTTTATCTTTTCCCTAATGACTCTGGAATCTGTTTGAGTCTAACACAGAGTGGCTTTTCTGGTTGGGCTGTGCTGTTAACTGATGGAAGCTTTGTGTACCATTTCCAGGACAGCCTCATAGGAGGGCAATTGTTGGCAGTAAACTTAGGGATGTTTTCATTAAAAGGCTTTTTCTGCTTCTCGGAATTGACCATTGTACAATTCTTTAACACAATGTAATATTCAAGGACCAGACTAACAAAGTTGTAGAGTGACACCACACCAGGGACAGGGAGCATCTGCAACCCAGGCTTGATTAGGGATCCATGCTCAGCTCCTTTAATAAAAGGAAACACTACAATAGTTATCAAAAGGGTTTCAGAACATGTTTCATTAAGAAATTTTAAAAATAGAATGTGTTTGCATACTTGAGTTCTGTCTTCTGAAAAAAATGCCTTTGTGAATAAAGACATTAGAACGAAGGACACATAACTCCAGATTAACTCCATTACCCCTGCTAGAAAACGGTGTTTGGGGTTTGTTTGTTTTTTTTTAACCCGACCTTCCGCTATTGGGTTTATATTTTCTAATTGAAATATTTAGAATTAAAGGAAACTAGATGGCTTTCTAAAAGAACCATGCCATGGCAAGGTAGCCACACCATCACCTGAGTGAGGGTGACTAGAAACGCAACCCAGTAGGCTCAGTGCTGACTAGTGCCCACAGTCACAGAGAGCTCTAAAGCAGTCTTGAGAAGACTGTTCTAGACCCAGTTCTGTCACCTACCCTCCGGGGCAGTTACTGGCAAGCCATTTCACTCTGAAGACTTTGTTTTCCTCCAAAGAATGAGAGAATTAGTTCGAGGACCAGATATTCCTATCTGAGCTATATACTCTTTGGTGATCCTATGCCCACTATATGGCACCTTCTATCTGCTTATCTACCTCTTATGCAGGTTTACTGTCCCTCAATATTCAGTTTGATTCAACTGAGTTTTTTTCTCTTTCCAAAATCACTGCTTGCTTGTGAAGCTCTGCATTGCGTGTATGCATGTGGCACCTTATCACTGAGCCAGCATTAAACAATAAGGACCCAGCAGGAGTCCAGGAGGGGATGAGCTCTCTGACAACTCACAGAGCTTATGTAACTAAGGCTTCACGACATGCCTTGAATCACGGGGCACCTAAGAAGGAAGCCACAGTTTTCATAAACATCCATCAGTGTAGCCAGAGCTATGATTCTGGCCCAGGAAGGGAAACTGTCAGTAGAAAAGGGGAAAGGGTTACAGTGGACAGAGAAAACTGGTACCATGACCAGGGGAGCATCTGACATTCTACAATGCTAGGACATATTGCCCTGTCTTTACTTTTAATTCTACTTTACCCTGGCATAGGCTCTGGTTCTTTTTAAAGGTACTTCCTCATTCAACAGCTCATCTGTTCTAAGAATCACCCACATATAACCATGTGAAGCAGGCATGGCATCTTTACTCCCATTTGACAAATGAGGAAACAGAGGCCTAGAAGTTTGCCTGAGAAATTGAGTTAGTGATTGACACAGTAAGGTTACAGCCCCGGAGCTCAAGATATCCCTGCTAGAAATAACTTAGTAGTACAGTGTTAATTGAAGGTTGGGAAATGAAAGTATCCATGCTAGAGATAGATCACTCAAGATATCAGAAATGTGCATAATTGTGAGTTTGTGACTGCCCAAGCAAATAGCATTTGCAGATGAAGACCCTGTGTGTAGTACGAGCTAACAAAGGCGTTTCCTGGGAAAGTTCCACAGTGTTCTAAGGCACCAACTCCCAAAAGCCACATGAAAAAATGAGTTCTGCAAATACTTGGCTATTCTGTTTAACTTTGGATATAAAATCTAGGAACATCATACTTGCAATTTTGGAACAAGAACACAGTGAAATTGATGTGCCTTCTGTATGTCTAACTCTGTGTCTGAAGACTGTGTTCAGGAAATGTTCAACAAAATGACAGGTTCTGGGTACTCTGGGAGGCTCCAGGCAACCAGCCATCCCTGGACAGCCTGTGGAGATATGCAGGACACGCTGAGCTTCTGGCCATTCCCAGGGAAGCTGGCACCACTGTGTGCTTTGTGTAATACCTTCAGGGGGCATGTGTACCTCCCTCTGGGATGTGAACCTGGGTACCAACTTCTTAAGTTGGGTCTGGCCTCTCTTGATAACATAAGGATGATGGGACTACATAGAATGTTTCTGAACACTTTTAAAATTTTACTTAAGTTATTTAGAGGTGATTTTCATGTTCTTGTGTATCCAATCACAAGGGTAGAGATGTGAAACACTCCTTTTCACAGCCAGGTTAGAGCTGTTTGGATTCTTCTGGGCAAAGCAGCCCTCCCCCGACCATGCTCACCTCTGATGATGGCGCCAGCAGTAGCCCCCACCTCATCAGCAGCACACCGAGCCACTCTATATATCTCTGCATATTTCCTAACCAAACAGCCTGCCTTTTCTAGCAAGTGAGCCTCAGTTCTTACCTACCTCTGTTACCCAGCTGTCCCTACTTCTCTCTCACTCTTGCCTGTGAGGAGATGCTCCCATGTCTCTGAGCTAAGTGGTAGCATCCTCCTGGAGACTGAGAAATTTAAAATCCTTATCAGTATCTCCAGAGTTATGGTCCTTTTCTAATGGACAACCTGCTGTTTGAGCCCTGCCAAAAACCTGAGGGATCAGGAGGGTAACAGCCAGGGCTCACTCCTCAGGAACATATTTCTGTTCTGGTTGGGCTATTTTTTGTCTCAGAGATTCCCTCTTACAGGACTGCAGATGATGGTGATGGCTCAACAATGCAGGTGTCTGTACAGGAGGCTGCAGGGTTTGTGCACATGGGTTTATCCTGGCAACAGAGGCAGCTGTGGATACCACAGGTCGGGAGTAGACATCCTTGATTCCCAACTGGCTGAAACAGTGTCCTTAGGGACCATAGAAGAGTCACATGAGTCATGGACAATGAAGAACTGAAAAAGAAAACCCTCAGAAGAGTTTCTTCCCTGAGAAAGAGCCAGCTTAGGTTCCACCCCTAGTTTCTCTGCTATCAAACAAGAAGACTCTGAACCCTCACAAATTGGGCCAGTATACCTGGTCACGCCTCCAGGCACTCCTGGGGTCAGGGATGCAGGTCCATTGGGGGACAATGCTGCAGTGAGCCATCACTTCCATCTAACAAGGAGGGTGGCAGGTCCAACTGTCATTATACACAATGAATTTTGATTCCAGAAAAGCTCTACCTGGTCCCATGTTCTCCTGTCATGCTCCCTAAGGGCCCTGTCCCAGATGGGAAACTTTGCACAGCTAGCCACATGGCAAGAGGGGGAGGTGGGAAGGGGAGGGCAAGGTAGGGACTGGCCATGGGGCTCACCAGCTTACTGACCTCTAGGTTGAAGCAGCTCTGGCCTCCTGCCCGGTGGCTCCCAGCATCCCCGTCCGCCCGCCGATGCAGCTCCCGTGCAGCTCGGAGGCGTAGGCTTTCTCGGTCATCCCCTCGTTCCTGACCAAGCTGCCACTCCAGCTGGTCTCTCAGTTTGGACTGTGAGGTGCATGGGAGGGATTCGGTTTTGTTTGTTTGTTTGTTTGGGGGGGTACGTTTTTATTTTTAACAAAAAAAAAAAAAAACAGGACAAGGGGGCAGGGGTTGGGAGGGGTAAAGAAAACAAAAACAGGTAAGGTAGACAACTGGAAAAACTACCACACACAGAAAAGCATGAACAGAAAAACCAGCTTAAACACAGCGGCAGCAGAGAGTGAAGAGAACAGAGCCAAAATGAGGATGAGCAAATGGATGAGCTGAAACATCTGGGAAGCAAAGAGAGAAAGGAGGGAGGATGCAGAACACTGGTTATGAGGCGCATGCAATGAGGATGCGGGAACCACACGTCGACCGCAAGCACGCTACCCATGAAGGACACAGAGGACAAGGCTCTTCCTTTCTTACGTGTGGGTCGAGCAGCAAAAGCCACAATCCGGGGCGGCAGCTGGGCCATGCACCCCAGGGCGACGCCTGGGAAAGCGGTCCTCGTAAGGCTGCTCCACTCTGCCCTTGCCCTCGGCGGTGCGGGAGGGTGGCGGGAGCGAGCCGGCAGCGAGATTTTTCCATCAAAAACAGCCTTCTCTCAGAACTGGGCTCCTCTCCCCCATCCTGGCTTATCTTCCAGTGGGAGTGGGTGGGCCTGGGCTGCCTAGGGCCTCTTAGAACTGCACTGTGTCCCTTTGGTAGTAAACCCAAGGAGGGATTCGGGCGCTCGTTAGTGAGTCTGCTACTCATCCTGACTGTGACAGGAGTTGGTACTTTGTCTTAAACTCCTCATTGCTTCTTCAGCAGGGTGGCGGGTTGTTTGAAACACCAGGAAAGGAGCAAGGATGGGCTGCGTCGATCCCTAGCGTCTCCACTGGACTTAGCCTTTGTGTCATGGGAGGGCCTCTAAACCACGAGCAGTGGCGCAGTTAAAAATAAAAGAGGAAACAGAGAAAGAAACAAGGAAATAAAAAACAAAACAAAAAAATAACGAAAGTAAAACAACAAATTAAAAAAAGAAAAAAAAAAAAAAAGAAAGAAACCCAACCAAGAGACAGGATTTGGTTGACGCCGGAGGCTTTAGTACAATGCAGGTCTGAAATCATAACCAAGCAGCCGTGAGCAGCGCCAGCCCCAGAGCAGCAATGCCAGCGAGAAGGAGGAAGAGCAAGACGGAGCAGGGAGGCGAAGCCAGGAGTCCCCTTACCTGCAATTCTGGGACTAGCTCCTTCCCCATGTTCCCGATGGGGGAGTCCCGGGACACGGAGGTCATGGTGGAAAGGAAGCTGGAAGACTCTGTGAGATGGGGCAAGGGTGACAGGCCATCCCCAATCCGGGCCACCTGTTCCAGGAAGGCCTGCAGCTCTTTCCTGAAAGCCTTCATCTTCACATTGATGGTCCCCAGCAAGTGGGGTTCACTCTGGGCCCCCTCGCCCCTCTCACCCTCACCCTGGACACCATCTGAGGCCAAGCTGCTGCCCTGCAGCCCTGAGTCATGGATGAAGCCATCGGTATCTGTGATGAGGCGCTCCACAGATCGCTCAAGCCGCTGGGCCTCATGCTTTATGGTTGCCAGGTACTCAGTGTCCTCCCGGGCCCTCAGGAGCTCTGTTGGACATGGCTCACTCGCCTCTGATGGCTTCCCACTCCCGAAGC
Organism: Geosciurus inauris; assembly: GCA_004024805.1. NCBI lineage: Eukaryota > Metazoa > Chordata > Mammalia > Rodentia > Sciuridae > Geosciurus > Geosciurus inauris. Next base: position 109,715 of record PVHX01003556.1, read on the forward strand.
CTGAAGTCTTCTCAAATATGTCCTCTGAGTCACTCTCACCGCCAACGGGGCCTTCCCGCTTGGGTTGGGGAAGGCGGCCCTCTTCCCCATCACTCTCCTTCTTGCCTGTGTCGCTCTCAGCATCACTGTCCCGGGGGCTTGGGGCACGCAGCCCCAAATGGGCAGCCAGGTCACAGCGCTGGACATTGGATAGCAGTACCCGGTTCTCATACTGCAGCTTTAGCACCTTCCCACTCAGCTCATTGATCTGCAGCCTGGCTGATTTTAGCTCCTCCTGCAAGGGAGCCCCGGCACCAGCACCCTTGCATGAGCTGTCCCCAAGCCACCCTGTCTCCTGACGAGGCTCAAACTTGAACTTGCTCAGCTCATGGGTCAACTGTCGGTTGTGGTCTTCAATCTCTGATATGGACCTCCTCAGCAGCTCAGCTTCCTCTTCCACAAACTGTAGGTGCCGGCGGAGCTCTGTGGAGGACTCCAGGGAGTCGCCAAAGGGTGAGGTAGGAATGCTTGGCACATGGTCCCGGCCTGTTCCCTCCCGCTCATGCTGGACCCGCATGTCTTCCATCTCTGCCTTGAGGCCTCGGTTCTCCACCTCCAGCTCCACGATCTTGCGGCCCAAGATATTGGCTTCCTCTTCCACCAACTTCAGTCGCAGCTTCAGCTCTGCCTCCCTGGTGCTGGGGGGACCCCCGGCTTCTCCAGTGGGGAGGGGGCTGTCCACATCACCGTATAGGGACTTATACTTCTGGAGCTCCTGCTCCAGCTCATCCTTCTCCCTCCCAAGTTTGGCCATCTTTTTGCGCATCAGGGAAGCTTCCTCTTTGGCAAACTGAAGTTGGCACTTCAAATCGGCACTGTCATCCTGCCAGGAAAGAACAGCCCGAGAGAAGGGTTATTTGAAAATACCAAATGTTCGTGTTTTTGATGATTCCCCTCACACCTCGCCCCCAACACACACACACACACACACACACACACACCCCGATCTTTTTGTTCGTGCTTTCAAGTTACATGGAGGAGCCAAGACAAAGCAGTGGTGAGCCCAGGGCTTCGTGGAAGGCACCTAGAAAAGGCCCACAGAATGTTGCTTTGTCAACAAAACAAGAACTAAAGAATTAGTGTGGGGGGAAGAAACATGCACATGAAGAACATCATACAAGTTATAAATGAAGAAAGAAAATAAATGAAACCAACACCCATTGGTAACACAGTGACCCCTCGTGACTCTGTAAGTTGAACGTGGTTCATCACCAGCACCCACCAGAGAGACACCAGAACCCCTCATCAAAGCCTGGTACAGCCAACAGGGTTCAGGGACCACATCTACCCTGTGGCTTCTCACTTCATCTATGGTGCAGACTCCTTCATTCCTTGCAGCAATCTACAAGGTACTAACAGGATAGGGAGAGCAAACAACCCCAGATGAGAGCCCAGCTTTCTACTGATTGGCTAAGATACTGGAAAGAGGGCATTTCACTGTCCCCCTTGCTGCCTCCTCTTCCTCAAGGTACCTCAAGAATAACATGAGGATGAAACAATAGGATGATGGGCAAGAGGGGTGCTACATCACATTTTGGTGCTACGCCAGTGCCAAGCACTGGTGGAGAGTACATACTGACTACTACAAACCTAGACACCCCCACTCCTCCCAACCTCTCATCATGCAAGGGCCACTTCAGGGCCTTTGGTGCCATTCCCCTCCCTTTAGCTGTTGTGACACAGCAGGAAATCAAATCCAGAGACCTGAGGGAAGGAGCTAAATGTAGGACAGAGTGAAGTGTTTTCAAAGCTGAGAAGTAGTTCGTGGCAGAAAACCACAGGGGAATACCAGAGGATTCTGGAGGGCCCCCAAAGGAGACTCTGTCACTAAAGGCCTACAGTGTATGGTGAAGGTCAAGAAGGCACTTTCTGGACCAAGTGGAGCATCAACTCTACCTTTTCAATGTGGATCCCTGTGCTTTGAAGTGATATGAACTCTCTATCTTGGTCTTACAAAATTTTATATTAATCACATTTGATGAATGGGAACAAGACCAATTCCACAATTTATTCCTCTTCAGCTATGAGAAATTCCAAAATGCTGATGGGATGAGGGGAGGCAATAGCAAAGGCTTCCCCATCACTTAGATAAACTGTCAGCAGCAGCTCAGAGACTCATCTGCTGTCCAGGCTGCTAACCAGGACTGTGAACAAGTCAACCCCCTGGGAAAGAATTAACTTTTGCAGATCTTTACCTGCACTTGACATGCATAGCTTTCATGCTCAGAGAACAATGGCTCACTCTGCCAGATTCTGGCGGCCACTAGCCATGTGGCAGAAAGACAAAGAAATACTTTCCTTGGTGCCTCTCGGGTTTTCACTCTGCCTCCTGCCCTGATCTCTCCTCCTTCATCACAAACCCATGGACGAGGGGGAAAATGATGTGCCAAGGAAGATGCAGGAAAAATCCATGACCAGGCCTGCAACCAGTGCAGTGTGGAAGGCATGACCTGGAGCTCTCCATGTGCCACGTGGATGGTGACACTCCTACCGTCTTCCTCTGGGCCAACGATAAAACCAGCCCTGCTGGTCTTGGGTTAAATATGCTGCCCCTGCCATGTGGGCACTTAGGTCAATTACAGAGTCCTGGTGAACCTATCTCCTTACGTCTAAAGCAGGATTCTCAAGCCACAAGGTCACTGTACAGGTCACTGAAATAATGTACAACAAAGTGAGTTGTAAATGGCACTCACTTGACCCTACACCCTGAAATCAACTTTCTTTTTTGTCTGAAATGCAATTACTATTGGGGAAAGAAGCTAGTGTCTCTACTTTTTTATTTTCCTCATTAGAAGAATGATCTATAAATGTTACATAGTCTTTGAATTCTGAGGATTTGGTTTACTTTGAGATGGTTTTGGTTAGGACAATATGAAAAGAATTTTTGTAACTAATTGGGACTAAGGCTGCTGCTTCCCTCATAACCACTGAGCAAATCAGATTACCAGTGATGCTGGGGTAATAACCTTTTCTTTTTTTAAAAGGCCTACATAGATCACCACATGGGCTGTAAAAGACATTCATTGTGTTTCATAACAATACTAAAGGAAAAGAATGGCTGCTTATTTGTTCATTCATCCATTTTTAAGTATTTATTTTTCTGTAGCAGGAATCAGCATGCTATTTTTATGCAACCCCCAGTTTCTTAGAAGTTTCTATAGTAGAACCATCAAAAGTACCTTTCCAATTTTTTGTTAGACAAAGATGTGCAAGGAACCCAAATACACTGACAGGTGACAGGTCTCTGCTCTTCACTTGAATGAGCTGAGTTTAAAGAAGGGTACAATACATACATGAAAATGGAGGCAGACTGTAAACACTTTGTAGATGAATTCCTTGGGAGTTAAATGCAAGGACAGGAAGACAGGAGAGGTTCTCAGCCCATTCTTATCTTGATAGACGGCATTTATCCATTGTCCAAAACTGCCTAAATGACCCCCATCTCCACCTCAGGAAATCTGCGCAGCAGGGATCATTGACAAGAAGAGTGTCTTCCAGCTTACAGGAACCCTCAGCTCCAGTCTCTGTCCACCTCTAGTCTGGGACCCTCTCCATCAGCCAAACCCTACAAGTCTGACTATCGGCAACACAACCCGGACCCCCTCAGCCCAAACCCAGGTCAGTTAAAGCAGCAGGATACCCTAGTTAGTGTCCGATTTAGTGTAGATTACCTGAGGATTGATTAAATGTCCACAAAGTCTTCTCATTTCCTAAAGAAAGGAACTACGCACACAGCAGGAACTCTAGCAGATGATAAACCATGCTGTCAACACCCAAGCATGCACTACGAGGCCTGCAACCAGGACAAAAGCAGAGTTCGAAAGAAAGACAACCTTGAAGCCAAGGGAGCAAGTGTGGTAGCTGGAGGGTCAGGATCCCTCTCGGAGGGCCTGCTGGGGGTGGTCTGTATGTGGGGGAGGATCTCCAGCCCCCAGGGAAGCTAAGTTTGGCTTGGCCTGTTCTGGGTGGGGGAATCCACTCCTTCTAATAAGATGGGAGGCAGGATGCCCATCTTACTTTGTGGCAGTAAACTTTTGAAAACTCTGCCAAGACTCATGGACAGGTCTAGGCTGAATCCTAAACTTAACAATATCAAGCTCTAGTTTCAAGAGTCCTTTGGATAACTCCAGAAATGCAGTACAAAAGTACAAGGTTGAGTCCAGCTTTCCACATGAAACTACTTCCGCTGCGGGCAGAGAAGGCAAGCATGGCAAGGGGTCAGACACACAGGGACCAGAACCGTCACCACCAGCTGGAAAGGCCTTGTCAAGCAACAGAAATATATCGCTGTCAGTATATATTCTTTGGCTTGCAAGTCTGCCATCCGGCCAGCACCCCAGCGGCTGACTGCCCACGTGCCTACCTTGTGCCGGGGTGCCAGCTTCCTTTGAGTTTTGGTGGCCGACCTGCAGTTCCCAATGCGCTCCATTCCACCATTCTGCTGAACAGAAACTCCTTGCTCAATCATCCTGCAGGCTGAGTGGGGCAACTCGACATATTCCCAGACCCCAGGGTCGCTGACACACATATGAGGAGCACTAGCTCCTGTGGTTGGCCTGCTTGACCCACAAGGCCAATGCTATTCCTCTGCTCAAGAAGAGGGACTCACCCTCTGAAGGAAAAGCTGTTTGCTAGTCAGGAGCCAGGAAATTGAAAACATACTCTGAGCCCAGGAGGGTGTAGCACTCAGCAGTGGGGCACCTTTAATTTCCCTGGATGAGTGAATTCCAAATTGAGATTTGGGAAACAAGAGAAGGTAGAAAAGTTAATCTTTGGCATTCCTGCTGCTTGCTCTGCTGGACCCTCCTCAAATGACACCATTGGGAACTGTAAGTTAAGAGGACACAGAAATCACAGGGAATTGTGAAGAGGGGAACTGCCAGGGTCAGGGCTACCCCCAAGGCACTTGAGCCCTCTAAGTTACCCCACCTTATTGCATCTCTCTAATTACCCCTCACTCTCAGAGTTCAGCAAACTGATACCCCAATAACACTTTTGTTTCTCCAACACCTAACACTACAGCAGCAATTTTAAAAAGAAGAAGAAAGGAATCCAATAAGACAACACTTCTGAAAAGCTAAGAAGGCTTTAAAGAACACATACTTTTTACATAGAAAGGGCTGAGCTTTTACTGTTTTTCCAGTTAGAATATTTTACTTTCCATTAAGATAATTTAAGATGTTGTTCAGCTTGCACATTATTTAAAAAAACAAAAACAAAAACTCACACAGAAACCAATGGCTTATGAATGACCCAATCTTCCAAGTGGCTGTATTATTTTACTGTGTGAATGACTCTGAAGAATACAATACCTTTGAGAGAGTACTTCCAGACCCCACACTATATATACCTAGTAATGCTTCACACGAAGCCAGTTTGTTCTCTTTCCTAAAGAAAGCTGCAGCTTATCAATGCAAGAGAGAAACAAAAAAGGAATTAGCTACAGCCTTGGAAAGAAAATGTTCATGGAAGTTTTGAATGAGTCCAAGAATTCTGGCAGGTTATATTTCTTTGAAAGTTTTAAAGGCAAAGCTAATATGTTTGTGAGAATATTCAAAATGAAGTGGCTTCCTCTGTAAGAGATGTAACATTAGAATAAAAGCCTCAGCTTACCTGGTTAAAGGTTTTCTTCTCTTTGTACATTTCCCGACTGCCTCTTCTCTTTAGAGAACTCTGAAACAGATCCAAGTGACATTTTGTTACTGAGGGGTCACATGGCACATCCATGCACAGAGCTAAAGTCTCTTTTAGTTTCCTCTGAAGTCAGGAAACAACTCAAAGTTAACATTCAAAATGCAGTTGAATACATTTGGTGAGGTCTTTGAGTACTAAGGTGCTTTATGTTCTAACTATTGTATTTGTAAATTATTCCTCGATTATTCAACTTTATAAAAAAGGAGGGTGGTTTGGATAATTTGTAACAGTGGAGAGAAGGCAAGAAGAGGACAAAGGTAGAAGTTTCAGAAATAGATACATAGTATATTTAGAGAAACTTTATTACCTTATTATGTTGTCTTTTGACTGCTATCAAAATTAACTGATGTTTCCTGAATGGTCAGATTAAAAAGTGACAGGAAGAGAAAGAAGGTTGGCTCTTGTTATAGAGAAAACCTATTCTACATTGCAAACTTCTTGAAAAACCCCACTTCAATTCATGATTAAACCAACACTGTAAAGATTGTATACAGCTCATTATTTATTCCTATGTGAAATAACCTTGACTGTGTCCTTCAATGGTCTAAGTCCCTGCCTAGTTTTCTCAGAATCTACATGGCATTGGTTCCAGGACCCCCTCTCCCATTCAAGGATACCAAAATGCTCACAATGCTCAAGTCCTTAACAGAATGATATAGTACCCATATATAATCTATGCATATCTTCCATATACTTTACATCACCTCTAAAAGACTTATAATACCTAAACAATGAAAATGCTATGTAAATAGCTGTTTGACATTATCAGGGGATAATGATAAGAGCAATGTCTGTATATGTTTGATACAGATGCAATTTTTTTTCAGTACTTTCAACTCATGGTCAGTTGAATCCATGGTTGCTGAACTCTCAAATATGGAGGGTTCAATGTCTAGTGAAAGCACTGGAGCCAGGGCAGTTTAGTGCCATTACAGGTGCACCTTTGCCCATGCCAAGCAGGAAACTGCAAACATGTCTGAGATACAAACATGAGTTTGAATAAAAGAACTAAGGGATCCCTGAAACAGGGAGCTAGCACTCTTCCTGCTTAGATGAAGCATGAAGACAAAAAGAAAGGATGGAGGAAAAGAAGCATCCTAGAGGAATACAAGAGGATTGGTAGCCTCTTAATTTGAAGAGATTAAGTTAATCCTGAGGAAAATTGGAAACAAGCACCTGGGAAAGTGAAGCCCTGCTCACCAGCATTCAGATCCCAGCAAGTCTCTCAGAGTGCTCATTCCCATGCCCTTTCACTTCCCTCTCTCTGCAGCTCAGCTCCAACCCTGAAGCACCACCTGGGTTCTCTTGGACCCCAACTGAACATGGGCTCTGAGCGTGACCTTTGGCTTTGTACCTTTGCTGTCACCCCACATCCCAAGTTTGAAAGGAGGCTCTGATGCAAGTCACTTACATTGTAGTTAGAACTCAAATTCATTAATCAGTGCTATTTATATCTAAAGTATATCACTCTCAGAATGCCAGGCTTTTAGCATTCATTGGAGAGATTTTAGGTTAAGAAACAATTAAAGTTCTAGTCGTCCCCTAGCTTCTAGGAAACTGGAGACCTAGGGGAAAAATAGGTAACTGAGAGAAGGACCTGGAGGAAGGGGAGAAGGCGATGGAATCAGTCTGGGTTGCCTGAAAGGCTCTCCTTGGTTACCAAGGGGGATGGAGGAACCATCTCTAAATCCTGGCTGCAGAATAGGCTTGAGGTATTTCCTTTTGTCTTTTTGGTTAAAGCAGGGTCAAGCTACAAAGAGAACCAGTCTCCTGCAAGGGGTAGTTAATCCTGCCTTAAGAAAGACCAGAGGTTTTCCCATTTATAAGAAGTGGACTTTCCAAGATTTTCATCTTCACACTGAAGTTAAGATCAGCTTTTCTTTGAATGAGCTGGGGGAGAATACTTCTGATGACTGAAGACAAAGAAGAGTTAGAAAAAAGAAGCAGGGAGAGAAACTGTTCCCTAGGGTTTCACATGAGTGATTTAAATCTGGGTCTGTAATGACAATCAAGGCCCTCAGTAAGTGCAAGTCACCCTGTTTTACCACATTCTCCCAATAAACAGAAGATAGATTCTGTATGCATTGGAAGAAATCTAAATATGTACACATGAAGTGAAAGCTAGAAATGGAGACAAAATATTCTTAACATTGACACAGAATCATGGGTTGCCACATTCGATGCTGGAGACAGGATCACATTTTGGGTGAGGCATCCTGTGGGGAGAGAACGAAGACAGGGAGACTGAGGATGGGTTCCTCCAACCCCTCCTGATGTGTCTTGCCCCTTTGTGCATGGGCTGTAGACTGTAATCCTGAGTCTGTGGTCTTTCTAGCAAACCACAGAATATACTGGGAGTTCTGAGACCTCTGATATACACCCCATTCACAACAGGAAGTAATTATAAGGATTTAAGTTCACCAGGAATTTGCAGGAACCCTATGAAGGAAATTAAAACAAAAAACTTTGGTGACTAATAGAAAGCAATGTTATAAAGATATTTGTCTTCTAAATCATTTTATAAAGTTGTCATTTTAACCAAATTCCTGTCTCCCAATATGTAATATGAATGCATATAATATGTACTATGTCACACATATGTTCATATACATAATATGTATGTGTATAATAGGCAACATCTTGATACAAACATAAATACGTGTTTTTAAAAATGTGTTTGTGAGGGTGGTAAGAGTTTGAAAGAACTTGACAAAATGATTCAAAAATTCATCTATAACAAGGGTTAGCAAACCATTGCCCTGGGGATAATTAACCCACAGCCTGTTTTGTAAACAATATTTTAATAGAAGACAGCCTCATTTTATTATTGTCCATGGCTGCTTTGCACCAGAGCTGAGCACTAGTGTCAGCCCATTATGGCCTACAAAGTCTAAAATGTTTACTACCTGGCCCTTTGCAGAGAAAGCTTCCTGAAGCTGATACAGAAAAATAAATTGGTGAAAATAGCCACAGATACTTTGAAAAGGAAGAATAATGACAGTTGGCTTGTGCTAGTCAGTACAGAAGTAAAATACCATAGTTTGGTGTTGAAACAAGGATACACAGATTAATGGAACAAAACAAAAGCTCACAAATAGCTTTAAGAGTGTATGAGGGGCTGGGGTTGTGGCACAGTGGTAGCGTGCTTGCCTAGCACGCAGAAGGCACTGAGTTCGATCCTCAGCACCACATAAAAATAAAATAAAGATATTGTGTCCACCTACAACTAAAAAATAAATAAATTTAAAAAAAAAAGTGTATGAGATTTTAACAGTCCAAACAGGTAGCAATATTAAACCAGTAAGGAAAGAATGGTGTATATTGGTGGAATAATTGTACAAAACTTGAGATTAAAAAAATAGATTCGTGCTACATATCAAATTAATTCTATATGAATTACAAATTTAGATGCAAAAAATCATAAAAGAACCAGGGGAAAAAAGATGAATTTCTATTTGTTCTTGAGGCATGACCTTTACAAACATAAAAATATATCAAAAGCCAGGAGAAAAGACTGACAGACAGATTGTTAAAAAATTTTAACTTTCTTTATATATCAAAAGAAAACACTTGAGTATTAAAAGGTAAATGACAAACTGGAAAAAGGAATTTCCTAACCCATGACAGACAAAAGAGTAATATTTTGCAAGCAATAGGAGAACCATCTTCATGAGAAAATAAACAAATGGCCAATAAATACAACTACTAGTAATTCAAGAAGATACCATGTTTTTTCAATTAAAGATTTATAGAATCAAAAAAGTAGGGCACCAGCATGAGCAAGCAGCCTCGGAGGCGGCATTTCCATGCAGATGAACAGGTGTGGGAAGACAGGCCGGGTTTTGGAGCAATCCTGCCTTATAGAGGACATGTCTTAACACAGTAATCCTACCTCTGGGGAGGCACCCTGAGGACACATGCAGGATCATATGCAAGATTTACAGGTTAGAATGCTCTTCACAACAGCACCTGTTGTGACAGTGAGTGCAGACGGTGGGGTGTTACAAGGATCCTTTTTCCTCTTATTTTACTGTGGCATATTTGGGGCATACGACACGATGGTTTGAGTGCCTGATCTTGACATGAATGTACATACTTAAGTAATGATTACCAAGCAAGTTAACATACCCATCATCATCTCTTGGAAAACTACCAGGACACAGTACAGCATTGTTAACCACAGTCCTCATGTTGCAAGTGAGTTCTCTACACACAATGACGCTTTCAAAGAATATTGAAAAGATATGAGAAATGCTCACAATAAATTAAAAAGAAAATGTTGATGACAAATAGCACATGTTTTTATCTCAATACGGATAAAATGTTTTACAGGTGCATGTCAGGAAATGGGGCTGGAAGAAAATGCACCAAAATGTTAAGTAGGGATCGTCTTCAGGTGACAGAATTATGGAGAATTTTAATTCCCTTTTTGGTGGCTTTTCATAGCCCCCAAATTTTCTACAGTGTGTGATATTTCCTTTAAAACAACAGAAAAGCGGGGCTGGAAGTAAAGGTAGGTGGTATAGCATGTGCTTAGCAATATGAAAGGCCCTGGCTCAATCCCCAGCACCTAAATAAATAGGAGGAAAAGGTCATAAAATTAAGAAATTTTTATTTTAAAGATATCAGACAAAAGAAACTATCACTGATCTCCTGTTATTAGCTTGATCCTTCAGGTATAACCTATATGTCTATGGTTGGTTAAGAGGATCAGGAATTACCCTAAAGGCTGGGCAAATGTGCCAGGTACCACTCTGGTCTCCAGGCATATGGTCCCCTGACCAAGAACCAAGTGGTCATGATTGACAACTCCATGCCTCCAGCAAGGCCTACCTGCCCAGAGTTGCCCAAAGTCCAGCACAGAGCGCTGGCAGCCAAGGACTGGGTGGAGGGAGTGAGGGAGCCTGGGTTTGGGGACCCTGGATAATTTGTGTGAGCATTATTCAATATACCCAGTTTATTCCTCTGGATGACTCAGTGATCCACGAGAGTCTCTTCCAAGAACAATGAAAGAAAAGGGCAAATTCAGCCAATCAAAAAAATACAACCCAGAATAGGGATCTACTTGTTGATTAGTTCTACAGTTTCTCTTTAATCTAGTCAACTATCAGCAAATCGGCTCTATATTCCTTTTGGAAAGGGAGTGGAAAGCTCTTAAGTTTGCAAATCTGAATTGAATCCATATAAGGCTGATGGATTTGCTGAATATTGAATATGATTAAATAAAATATGAAGTTAGGCAATTATTTGGACTTCCATGTCAATTCTTAATGCTTCCTCTATTTTAAGCCAATATCTTCCAAGTAATTTCAGAAAAACTGACAAGCTCTCAATTGCTAAAGTGTCTCAGAGACAGACTTGAGGCTTAAGATTTAGATTGGCAATAAAAGGAGGCAAATAAAATTACGAAGCTATACAGGATGAGTCATTGTGGGAGAGAGGGCACAGATGTAGGCTGATGATCTTTAGAATTCTTACAGATTCTAATTATTTAGAAAGTCTGTTGTTTTTTGGCTGGGTTATAGTACACAGAGGAATAAAATCAAATTGAGAAAATGACGGTGATGTCTTTTTTCCCTATTCAGATGAGGTTATCGATATTCTGTTACTCATATTAAAATTCTCATCTAAGTGTTATGAGAAGTGAAGGATGAGAATGATCAGTTTCTTCTACAGCTTGAAACACTAGGTCCTGGCTGAGAGATGCCTCCTCCTTTTTCCTCCTCTCTTGTCTCATCAGGGAGACAAGTTCCCCTCCTGCTAGGGGCTCACTGCACTTTACACTGCAGTTCCCCTGCAGGATCCAAGACACATAAATCCACTCTTGGATTCAGTGGAAAATCCTGCCAAGCCATAGTGCAAAGGAAACGCTTTTTCCTAGGTCCTGTTAAGAAGCCAATGATAGTCTTGAAGAGTGGTGAGCCAGCCTTGACTGAAGCTGATTTAAATCCAAAGGCCTATCTATCCCCTTGCAGATGCCCACCTCACCAAGAAATGATGGGACCTGATTCAGTAGTTGTGTAACTACAGGAAGCTTTGGAAAGGAGCCAATGAGGCCACCAAAACCCTCAACAGAGGCATCTTTGAGTTCATTGTGGTGGCTGCAGATGCTGAACCCCTGAAGATCAGGCTGCATTTCCCGCTGCCATATGAAGACAAGAATGTACCCTATGTGTTTGCTCACTCCAAGAAGGCCCTAGGACAGGCCTATGGGGTCTCCAGGCCTGTCACTGCCTGTTCTGGGGTTTTTTTTTTTTTGGTACTAGAGATTGAACTCAGGAGTACTCGACCTCTGAGCCACATCCCCAGCCCCATTTTGTGTTTTATGTAGAGACAGGGTCTCACTGAGTTGCTTAGTGCCTCGCCCTTGCTGAGGCTGGCTTTGAACTCATGATTATCCTGTCTTGGCTCCCCAAGTGCTGGGATTACTTTGTGCTACCATGCCCGGCTATTGCCTGTTCTTTCACCATCAAAAAAGGCTCTCAACTGAAGCAGCAGATCCAGTCCAATCAGCAGTCTATTGAAAGGCTCTTAGTGTAAGTCTGTGGCCTCGGCCCTGCTCTCCCCGCCAACCTGCCTCTGACCAGGTTAGGTACCATACTGTCTGCCTTAGCATGAAATCAGAAGCTTTCTATTATAAAATATTGTATTTTTTTAAAAAGATGATGATATCAACCATCACCATCTGTCTGGCACTTACTCATGTCAAGGACAATGCTAAACTCCTTATTTACACATCAGTTATGGACTAAAACGTTTATATCCCCACAATTCATATGTTGAAACTCTAATACCCACTGTGATATTATCAGGAGATATATCTCCTTTGGGAGATAATTAGGTTTGGCTGATGTCCTGAGGATGAAGCCCACATGAAGAGATTAATGTACTCAAGAACTGGAAGAGACACCAAAGTTTCCTCTCTCTTCCAAGGGAGGTTTCATCAAGGAGACAATTGTCTACAGGTCAGGAAGGAGCCCTCACTAGAACCCAACCACGCTGAAACTATGATCTTGCATTCTGTCACCTCCAGAACTGTGAGAAGAAATCTCTCGTTTAATCCAACCAGTCTATGGTATTTTGTTATAGTAACCCAAACGGACTAAGACAATATCTAATCTAAGTCTTATAAGAGGTATATATTCTTAACAGACAAGAAAACTCAAACACAGCAGTCAGGTGATGTTTCAAGGACCCCCAAATTTGGAGATGGGACACCAACCTGAGGCCAACTCTAAGCCTATGATCTTGGTCACAGCCCTCAGACATTCACACCAGCCTTCCAGGGCTCTAGTAGCCCACTCTCCCAAATTTGGGCTATTTTTCTTTTGGTTTTCTCCAGGTTTCTGAGTCCCCAGTTGCTGAGTTTTCTCATTTAAAAAAATAAAAAACAAAATCCCTGCCTTTGTTTAACAAAAGAGCACAAATAACTATTATAGAAACAGTTGCAAATTGCTATGGTCATAAGGTACCTCAGGCATAGCTATGAAACAGCATTTGCTGGCACTCTGGTGATTTCTGAAAGGATCTGAGGCTGCAGGCAGCAGAAGTCCTTATTTGGAAAAGTGAGACAGAAAACTATCATCACTGGGCAAAATACCACAAAGCCAATGAGGAAAATTATGTTGAGACACTTTGGCTAAAGAAAAGTACAGTAATAAAAGCACATGGCTGTGGATTCAGTGGCCAAGGTCACAGAGACAACAGCTTGACCAGCAAGTCACAATGTCCAATGCCATGGGGCCCAAAGGGACAGAGACTTCAGCACACTCAATCTATCAAATGCTACTTTCTCCTGGTAAAAGAACACAGTGATAAAAATGACAGGTCACTTGTGAAAATTTGGGGAATAAAACACACATTTGCCTCACACTGAGCTGATCCACTGACTCATTTTATACCCTGGAGACATATATCTTGAAAAATGAAATAAACTAAAGATAGTAAAGTAAAACTGTAAATTATAAATAATATACAAAGAGAAAAATCAAAAGTCATGACCACTGCAAAACCATAAAGATACTAATAACAAAGTATCCTCTTCCAAACTTGAAGAATCTCAGCTCTGAATACACACATGTTGGTATTCAAAGGCACCACCAAGCATGACATCATTTAGAATCTGCATTTCAGAAGCCCCTGCTGACTTCCTTAAGAGGGAACCAATAAGTGGCTCTTGCACAGTCATGAAAGCTGAATCTGTAGAGATACATGCCATTTGTCTGTCAGAACTGATGATAAGACTGTGTAATTTTAAAAACATAATCTGTCTTCCCTCAGGTCTACCGGAAGGAAACACACCAGTCCATCAAGAGAGGCAAATTATTTCCTAGTCAAATGAAGCACTACAAAAGAAAAGCACTTTGAAAACAAAACCAAGCCAAAATATAACGCAAACAAATATTAAAATGTGGCCCCTTTTTCAAGGAAAACTCATCACTCATTTTTTTTCAGAAGTGTGTGATGTAAAATAAAAATATTTAGTACTTTTTAACTTTCAAACAAAATTACATATGAATAAGTTCTTTGTTAAGTGTGACACTATTTTATAATAATCTACCATCATATCCTATGTACACTTTAATTTGACTCTGGGAATCCTTCTAAATAACAGAGTACACTGTTATACTAGTAAAGCTTTACATGCACATTTTTAAAACTCAACAAATATAAACAATATCTGTGCATTTCAGCATACATGAATTAACTGAAAAAAGTTTAAGCAAAAATTGAGCTCTAATTAACAATGTGTATTAAGGAAAAGTGAATAAATGTCTATAATTTATTTTCAGATGGTTCAAAAGATGGGTTAATAGATAAATAGATGGATAGATGAATAGATGTGTGATAAATCAAATACTAATATAGAATGTTAGTGTACATAGGTGTTCACTATGAAATTAAAGTTTACTATATATTTAAAAATTTTAATAAAATATTATGAAGAAAACATTAGGCAGATGTTTTCAATTTCACTGAAAACACTTAACATTGCACAGCCATTAAAAATTACAATTACTAAAAAACTTCTAAAGACCTGGGAAATTTTTCACGATCTGTCAACATTTTAAATGTAGGATAAAAGCACACTTAATATAATCTCAACAAGATCAAATATTTTTGTCTTGGAAATGTTTGGAAGCTGGCAGTTAAAATGCGAATAGGTTTTATCAATAAGTAATGGAATTATGGGTGATTTTATTTATTTATTTTTAATTCTCCAGTAGTCAGAATTAATAGATGCTCCTCAACATTTTGATGGGTTATGTCCTGCCCATAGATTTAAAATATCAAAAATTGAAAATGCATGTAGTGCACCTAACCTACTGAGCATCATAGATGAGCAACACAGGACACTGTAAGGGATCATTCATTCCCCCTCATGACTGCATGGGTGATTGGGCAGGGCACTGCCACTGCTCAGCAACACCAGACAGGATAAGACTGCACATCAGCCTGGGATAAGATCAAACTCAAAATTCTACGTCTGGTTTCTATTGAATGTGTATTGCTTTTGCACCTCTGTTAAGTTGAATGATCCTAAGTCAAACCATCTTAAGTCAGGAACCAAATATATTACACTTTCAAATCAGAAATGATGTTATTTCTTAAAGACAATGGAACATATCTATAAAGCAAACACTCTAACACTTCCATTAAACCTTTGCCCTGCCTCACCTGGCAGGGATGCACAAGACTGATGGACTCAGACCAGACAGAAATAAACAGGAAATTAAACCAGAGGATTAACTCCCAGGCAGGATTAGCTCCTTGCTTCTGGGGATCACCATGTACATCTTGGCACAGAGGACAAAGTAGGGACTAATGGACATTTGGGGATAGCAAATGGAACTCTGAAACACTGATTGCCTTCCAGGCTGAAGTCTTCCCATCTGAGAGGTTCTCCTACCAGGCGAGGTCTAATAATATCCTGTCTGACTTACTGACCCGTATCTGCCTAAGATCCTTGTTATCTGGAGTCACTGTTAGGTTCCATTAACCATGCACCAAACTGTTCAGAAATATCAAACATGTCCCTGGATGGCATCCTGCATAAAAGAAACAGGAGTGCATAAAAGCCACTCCTGTTTCTTGGGTAAATTCTCATCTTCAAAAAGTGGCTCCTTTTATTCCTACCTTCAAACACATCTACCAGGACACACTCTTTAAGTGATTTAGGCTGGGGGAGGAATTTTTGTCCCACAGTTTCTTATGGAGTAAAAGCGCTCTCCCTCTCTCTCTCTCTTATTCTCCATTAGCCTCTACATATTATGGGAATTGCAGATGATTCAATTAGGCAGAGCTGTAACTGAGCTGCAGGGAGGAGCAGGATGCTACCTGCTCACAGAGCATGAGAAACCCCCAAAGGCCAAAGTGCTGTCCTGAGGCTGCAGAAGGTGTTGGCCAATGCTGGTCTTCTAGCTGGGTCAGTCAGTGAGGGCTTGAAATAAACATGCTTCCAAAAGAAGGTAACCTGGAGCAAAGGAAGTCATCCAAAAACCATACCTGCCCTGGGGCTAAGGATGGGCACAGAGCAGAGAGAGGGGCTGCCCTGACTGGCACCTGCTCACTCTCAGCTCTGTCCTGCTGAGGATCTAAG
This sequence comes from Geosciurus inauris, assembly GCA_004024805.1. Lineage (NCBI taxonomy): Eukaryota > Metazoa > Chordata > Mammalia > Rodentia > Sciuridae > Geosciurus > Geosciurus inauris. Next base: position 126,048 of record PVHX01003556.1, read on the forward strand.
GAAAAAGCAATGCAGGGGTGAGGATACAGCTGGGAGCAGACATTCTGCAGACAAATGCAAACAACCCTAGCTTTGCATGATGAAAATCAAACGAGGCAGTTTTATTATCTTCAGGGCTGCATTCTTTAAGTGAACATTCAGGCTAAGAAAGTTAACACCCCAAACTGAATACTTCTGCTAGCATATTATTATATTTATAAGACAGAACATCACTCACAGTGTTTAAAAGCATGTTCAGTTGCCAAACTAGATGTTTCCACTGCAGCCCTTCAAACAGCTAAAGCAGCCAGCCACCACCTACTCCAATCCCTGCTCCAGGAACCAAGGCTCCATCTCTGATACAGATGGTGGCCACAAGACAAAGACTATGGAGGATCCTTCTAGCAGCCTGATTCCAGTAACTCATGCTTGCTGAGGAAAGAACATGGTAGACTGACTCACAAGACAGAAACCATATGCACAATAAGGGAGGCTGCCTCATTAGGCATCATACTGTATGCTCCTGCAGAAGTACAGGGTTGGAGTGCTCCAGAGCTGTACCTTGCTCACATATGAAATCTGCTTCATGCTTTTTTAACCACATCAGTTTAGTTTTTTGTCTTCTAAATTACCCCAAATCTATAACTGGCTTCTCACATGAAATTCTGTTCTCAGAAAGTCCACGTATTACCATATCTTTATCAGTAAGCTATAAAATCTCGGAGAGTCTTCTGTAAAGATATAAGAGAAAATGTGCACTATTGTGCCTTCAGGCAGCAATTTATCAGGGTGGCTTCTCCTGGGACTAGATGTAAGTCCGATTGTGCAACAAAGCTGAATTCTAAAGGTTCTTGAGTTGACAGGAAGAAAGAGGCTCAATCAAGAAGTACCATCTGTCTGAAAGCCCATCTTGCTTCCTTCTCTGATGTGGCTGTCGGCTGGGACAGACTGCATGTCTCTGATTGAGTGTGCATGCCTACCTCTGAGCTATTACCCAGCCAAGGACTATAGCACATGTTGTAGGTCCTTCTAACACTTAGAATCTCCAGTTTTGTTATTCAATAAAATCATTCCCACCCAAAACAGAAGGATGTGGGAGAAGGGTGTGCCCCAAACACACACAATGCCTTATTATTAGTCTTCTCACACTTTGTGCTGCTCAGTGTATTCATTCTCCTGAGAATGGACAGTGTGAATCGTGGCCTTTCCCTCACTAACCCAGGAGGAAACTGAGGCTCAAAGGTTAACTGCCTTGCCCAACGATGTGTGGGGAGGATTGGATCCTTGCTTTGGGGCACTCTGCTCCATGATGTCACAGATGTTTCTTAAGCACACATGGCCACCAACAGTGTTGAGACTTGGCATTTCAGTCAGTCATCTGTTCAATCAGTCACCTCTCTCCCCTTGGGAAAGCTCGGCACAGCCTGAAGTCTTTGTGCACTCATACTATGTGTCCATCTTTCTCATGCCTCTACTCCTTTCACTGGCAGCTAGAGGCAAACCCAGTCACAGATCCAGCTCTTACCACCTCTGTGTCAACCTTCCTCAGCGTACCTGCTTGACCACTTTAATGTTTGTTAGGGAGGCAAACATGCTTCAAAACACTACCTGTTCAGAGGGAGGGCTCTAGAGATTTAAGTGACAAGTGGACTGCAGACAGGAAAATGCAAGGACAAAGGCTTTCTTTTTAAAACATCTCGCTCAATGTAAGTTGACTTCTCTTGGGCCATGCTGCTCAAGCTTTGAGCCAACCATGTAGCATTTTGGTCACAGACCTCTGGATCCCACTAACTGGCTTTAACTCTTCTCTTGGATATTTTATGTCTTCTCTTTGTATTACCTAGAGTATAACAGTACCTCTGATCTCTTAGAGTTGAAAGTATAATTTTAACTGGTTGCTGAAGCCTCCATAGTATGCCTTTAGAAAAACTCTAAAAATTAAAATTATAGTTTGTTTTATATTAGATGATCAACTTTATTCTCAAATTGGCCCAATACCTTCAAGAAATGTTCAGTTTTCCAGCAATCATGTGAAAGCATGTAAGCTATGTGGCTAAAAGGGAAAGATGCACAAGAACACAGGATTTAGGCTGGGAGTGCAGCTCAGTGGTAGAGTACTTGCCTACCATGCACAGGATCCTAGGTTCGATCCTCAGCACTTCAAAAACAAAAACCAAACCAGGGGCTTCCTGTCTAGAGCTAGGCAGATCACTCTTTCCATGGCCTGGGGCTAGTTTCTGAGCTCTTGGTGCTTCAATATCTTTATTTATGGGTGGAAATAACCATAAAAATTTATATAAATAACCATATAAAGTGCTTTTATAAGGATTAAGTGAAATAATACACTCAACAAGTCATAATCATAGAAAGCAAACATTAGCCTGTCAAGCAATTATGATTCTTTTATTGGTTAATATTTTCAAGTGCTAGTTGGGTACAAAACACAGGTGTGACAGTCCCAACTACTCAGGAGGCTGAAGCAGGAGGATTACCTGAGCCCAGGAGTTTAGGACCAGTATGGGGCAACATAACAAACTCTGCCTCTTAAAAAATAAAAATAACTTAGCTGGGCACAATGGTGCACACCTGTAATCCCAGTGACTCAGAAGGTTGAGGCAGAAGGATCACAAGTTTGAGACCAGTCTCAACAACTTAGTGAGGCCCCCTCTCAAAATAAAAAAATGAAAAGGACTGGGGATGTAGCTCTGTGGTTAAGCACCCCTGGTACCAACCTCCCTCCCCCACCAAAAAATAAAATCCCCAAAACTCAATGTTAATCATGCTATCCTTTTATTTTTTATTTTTGAAAAGTATAGAAAAAAATCCATTATTAATCATTCTATCTTTCTTTTCTCATTAGAAAACCAATATTTTCTAAATGTTTGGGGGGAAAGGTTTTTTTTTCCCCGTCTGCATGGAAAATGTGTATTTGGAATATAATTTTTTTTCAACTGTGTGGTTTCTGTATATTCTTTTTTGTATCTGGAAGAGAATTTAGATAATCTAGAATCTTAACTTCACATCACAGGTCATATAATGTCTATTGTAAAAGTGCCTTACCAATGCCTGTTAATAATTTATAGGAGAAATTTTAACTTAACAACAAAGCCCACTCCCACAATAAACAGGTATTATTTCTATCCTATCTGAGAAATAAGTAGGTCAGATCTTCAACAATGCAATTAAGTAAGTCAAGAACCAATAGCACAAACGGTTCACTCACAATTTATGGGATAAGTCAAACCACTAGGAGAAAAACGATGATGACTATTAGGTCTTAAGTGTTAAAAAAGAGTCTCTTCTTTGTGACTGACAAGGTTTTTTCTTCAACACATTAAAATAAAATGAACAATAAGGCTGAGAGAGATTAACTGAACTGCAGGACACATAAAAGCACTAAGATGAAGAAAGGGAAATAAAGAGAGAGAGATCAGGAAACCTCTTCCATGGAACAGCTCCTGCTTCTGTGGCTTTAGGTGGATATTGAGACACAGTGTGACATGGAATGGACTGGACAGTCTCCTCTATGATTGTGACATCAGCCAGATGTTCAAAGACATGAAATCTTCCCTTGATATGAACCAACATTCAGTTGGAAAAAACGAGGAAAATCTTAGATTACATCCTGCAGAGCTTCATGACAAGTCATGGGTTGGTGTCATGGGAGGAGCCCCTAATCATTCTGCCTCTCATCTGGCCCAGGATGCCCTCCCCAATAGCCTGCTCCTTTCTTAGACCTTTGTTCTCCTCCTTTAGTTCTAATCCTCTCATCATTTCTGGGTTTCAGTTCTGTTTCCTTCCACACAACTGAAAACCAGACAGAACAACTCAGCACATAGTGTCACAAGGCCTCCTTCGCTGGGGACAGACACTATATGTTTTGTTTTAAAAGAGGGCATTTTGAACGGACTTGACTGTAGTTAGCATTCTAGGGTGGAGAATTTCTTTGTGCATTTGGCAGGTAACTTTATTCTATCAAATGTATAGAAGACTTTCTAGGTACTAAAAATTAATTAATAATGAAATTGATAAGGAAGAGAAAGAATATATGAAAACTGAAACATAATATGGAGTGGGGGGAGGGAGGAGTTGAGGATGACCATGGGGCCAGCACAGGAGCCACTGTGATTACAAGTGGCAGAGACATATCCTCCCATGCTCTGAGATGGGGCCCAAGGGAGAAGGGGCTGCTTTCCCCACCTAATCAACTCTTTCAACCAATTTCACATGTTTATCTTCTTGCCTGTCTCCTGTAGAACCTCAAGTCTCATGCTTTTTCTCTGTCACCCACAGACTATCCTTCCTGCCACACCTTGTACTCCACATGCCAATGTCTCCTTGTTCCTCCATTTTGGCCACCATCGCTAATGCTCATGTCTCCATTCCTGTGTGCTCATTGTCCTCCTCTTCCTGTGGACTCCCAGGAGCCCACTCTCTGCCTCGAGGACAAAGCCACATGGTCATCATCAACTCCCCCCTCTCCTCACTCCACATTCATAACCTGCCACCACTGCACATCATCTTTTAGGTCTTCCTTCTCCTCTCCCATAGTCAAAGGAAGACCTGATCACCTTGACCATTCTGTTGAATCTCCAAAGTGGTGGTGCCTCCACAGGGTGGATCTCCTCAATCCATCTGAACTATTTAATAATGTTGGGGAGAGTGAAAGAAGCCACAGTGACATCTCCATCTAGCTTAAATGTCACCCTGTACTTGCAATGTGGCTGCTTCTCTGGTTGACATACATGTTCTGTGTTGTAAAGCATTTGTAGGTATGTGGTCAGTATAATCTATGGAAGTCATAATGCAATGCCAGGTATTCATTTTCAATGATATGTGGATACCATTCATCTGCTCTCTAAACATCTCGACCCACAGAAAGACACCCCTTTAAAACACTAATCACCAGGAACTCAAATAGATACTTGGACACTAATATCCACAAATGCATCATTTTCAATAGCCAAAAGGTGATGGCAATCCAAGTGTCTATCACCAGATGAATGAGTAAATAAAATGGAATTATATTCAGTCACAAAAAAGAATGAAATTCTGTAATGTGGATTAACTTTTGAGAATATTGTGCTAGTTGAAATAAACAGACAAAACAAGGACAAATGCTGTACGACTGTACCCCATATGCATATTTATATGACATACCTAGACTAAACAAGTTCACTAAGACAGAAGACAGAATCAATGTTATAAGGGGCTCGCAGTGGGCAGTGGGAATAGAGTTACTATTTAATGGGTACAGAATGGCTTTGGGAGATGATGAAAATACCTTGAAATAGTGGTGATGGTTGCCAAACTGTTGAGTAGGTTTAATGCCACCAAATTAAATGCTTAAAAGGGTTAAAACTTATGTATATTTAGCACAATAAAAAAACACTAATTACATCCATAATAGTCTATTTTAAGAATTGTAAAGAGCACTTTCCATGAAACTCTACATATGGATTGCTACAGCTTACATTTTGAGTGTCACTAGCAATACCATGATTTACTACACTTTCCATGTATATAGTACTATATATAGTACTATATGTTCTTCTTTCCCTCCTTTTATGGCTCAGAAGCTAATATTAGCTAGTACTGTTTTTAATCTATAAAATATACATTCAGACAGACTCATAACTGTTTATAAAATGTTTTGAACTTTTAAAACAGAGACCAAAACTTAGCAAGTTTTATTTTCAATCTTACTTTTATTTTTTTTAATAATGGTACACATTTAAAAATTTTACTTTCTTATAGCTCTCTCAAGGTAGTTTCTCATCCATTGACATTTCAAGACCATGAAACTTTGATCAACTATTACATGTATGGTTTCTTCATAAAAAATAAATTTCTTATCACCTGATTTATTTCTGTAAAAACTTTTCCAAATTTACCAGAAAATACAAGTGGGAGAAATTTTGATTGTTGATAGAGTTATAAAATCTTAAAACTTCTTGGAAGTACAAGTTGTTCATTTGCACCACTGACCTTCTGCAATACTTTATATGTCCACGCGTGCACACACACACACACCATTGTTTCTCATGGAAATATGGAAAGAAAAAGATGAGGGAAGTAAAGGAAATTGGAAAAAATGGAGGTGAAAAGGGAAGAAAGACAAGACAAACTTCAAATATTACATTTGATTCACAGGCATAGTTCTAGCTAGCCATCTCCCTTAGCCTCTGTATCTCCTGAGAAGTCAAAAACCTAACATTTGCCTTCTGTGGGATATGGCCAGGGCCCTTCATAAAGAATGGCAGGTATGTTAACAAATATATTATTTGCTTTGTGTGTCCAGTAACATTTTGTGCTATTACAGCTAAACACTTTGTACTCAAGATCTCTCCTCCCAACAATACCTAAGGAGGTAGAAATTGTTACTCTCTTTTCACATATCAAGGAACAGGCTCTGAGAAAGTAACTCTCCCATCCCACAGCCAGAATCTGGACCTGGTCTCTTCAGCTCCAGTTTCTCCACAGCTTAGTCCTGCCTCTCAGAGGAGGGAGCCTGAAAGGAAAGCAGGTCAGAGACACAACAGGGCCATTCACCTCCATGCTGACGGCTCTCATGATTCAGATGACGTGTGAAGTCAGCACACATTCCAGAAGAGTATTAGACAAGGAAGAATACAATGGCATTGGTATCTGCGGACCTCTAAAGTAGAAAAATAGGACTATAAATACTTCTTATACAACCAGAGGCACTTCACATTTACCTGTTTCTTACAGTGAAAGAAAGGATTCCATGTCCCAAGTATGGAACCCAGGCCTACTGTACAGCACTGATCCATGTGCTGGGGTGGATAGCCCACCCTCCAGGACACTGAGGTCTATTCAGCAGAAACTCAGAATCCCAAACCATATGACCTTCCTCAGTCACTCATGTGTACCATTCTTGTGTTCTACTTTCTTTAAACTCTGGGAGCCCTATAAACCTAGATCCAGTGTTTTCTGGTTATTGGTAGAAACAGAAAAACCTATTATAGGAATAGTTGGTCATTCGGGGCCATTGCACTTTTCAACAGAAATTTATGCCAATTACATGCCTCTCCAAAATCCTGCGCTTGGGAGGCCAACTCCCTCTTAATAAGGGCCTCATTACGGGGGTACTCTGCTTTTTGAAATGTGTTTTCTTCTTACAAGATTGTTTTCATGTTCTTTGTGACAACTGAGAACCTTTTGAGTGCCCTTGTGGAGAAGCAGTATTCCTAGCTGTATGAAAGAAATCATAAGCAACTCTTCAACCTCAAAGAGCCAGTGTGCCAGCCCAATCTTTGAAATCAGCAGCTTTCTGAATTCCTCCCCAACTTGGGTTGGCCATATGACTCAACACCAGGTAGGGTCTAAGAACAGATAAAAGGCTGAGTTCCAAGAAAGATCTTGAAAAGGCTTTACAAGTTTTTTCTACTTTGAGAATAAGAAGCATTTACTTGTGGACTCTAAGCTACCCAGATGCACTTTGCGAGGGGCATGTGTGGTGGCCTCTCAGGACATTAGCAATGAGTTTAAAAGCATCCAGAAGCATCTCTGTATGTGACTTACTTTCACTTAAGTCTTTCCACTCAAAGGCAATTTTCCTCAATTACAATCCCAAATATGAATTTAAAACAATGATGACTCCCCGCAACCCTCTCCTCATCCCTCGTCATCCTTTTATTTTCTGTTCCTTGACTATGGACCAGGATGAGCGGATTCTAGAGGAGGTACTTCAACTGTATTTTATTAACTGCAATGAATGGAGGAAAACGAGAGGCATTTTTGAGAGAAATTCACAACATTGGTTTATTCAGTCAGTCCCATCTCTTTTCTGAAAATCTTGTCACCTTTTTCCAGGTATAGCATGGTGTGGAACAAAATAATTTTGTTCCCTTGTGTTACCTGTTATTGTCTATCTAATGTCTAAGCACAAATACCTGATAGCCAAGAATTCCCAATTGAATTAGGTCCCCTGTCTCCTAAGAGATGAGAGTGTACAAATATGTCATAAGCATTAACAATTCTAGGAAAGATGAGAGTGTACAAATATGACATAAGCATTAACAATTCCAGGAAAACTTCAACTGCATAGAGCACCATGGTACTAACTTATGCAAGTCCAGACTTTTATAGATTTGTCAAGTCCTATGAGCTAGAATCCCCAAACAGAAGCATATCATGTTTATCCCAGATGAGATTAATCAACCTGGAAAATGTATCCGCTGTCTTCAGTTACCCCAAACCCTGTGGATAAAAGAAGCCCCAGATGAAGAACAACACTCTAATATATAGAACAAAGTGTCACACAAATTTATTTACACCCAGGAAATGTGCAGTGAGCCATAGTTGGATAAGTAGAAAAGTTTCACAGTGGTAAATCTGGCATAATTCCTGAGGGCTTGGAAGTGGGATGCTATCCATCAAGTATATGAGTCATTACTGACAACACTTCTCAAAAGAGCAACTTGCCCACTATCCTTTTATCTTTCATGGATAAAAGACAAACAAGCCAGCCTTTAAAACCTTTTTTAGCCAAATCCATAGTTCTAAAACCAGTTAAAGGAAGAAAAATTCATCTACATCAAAAGAATATATATATTTTATTGCCGAATACCAACAATAAAAAAAATGATAGCATTTAACATGCACAGTAAAAAAACAAAACAAAACAAAAAAACCCTACTGCTCTGAAAGAACTATGAACCTTTATCAGACCACTTTTATTAGAAAGTAACATTCCTTTAAAAGTTTTAAAATGTAAACAACCTTCTTTTATGTGTATCTCCAAATGTGCCTTTGTGTTTGCTATAGATGTGTTTCTGACAAAGGTCAGAGGGGTAAACACACTTCATTCCTAATCTAGATCCCCAGAGGAGCTCCAAGAGCTGGCTCACAGCTTCTGACTGATGGTCAATGGCATCAAATACTCATGCTTTACTTTTCCAGAGGTCTCCTGCTCTCCAGCTTTTCCTACTTTTGGTTTGACCTGCATTTTCTATAAAACATATTATGGGAACTTTCTTAAAGGAAGAGCCCTTCTGTAGGTGAATCATCATAAAGTCTGTTGGGAGCTTCTTGGTTGCCAGAACACACATCTTTAGTTTGTACAGAGACTGTACACTGATCCAGCATCCTCAAGGAAAGAGGAATTTCCCATCAAGTTCTCAGGGTAATAAACCTTTAACATATAGAAGATGTAACTTAACAACACAAACAAAAGAGTCAACTACCATAGAGTTATGACATTCCAGAACCCCTGAAAATAGTGAACCCAGTGGAGAAACACTGTGGTGGTCCATGGCATACAACATTGAAAGAATCAGTACAGGATGGGTATCTGTGTTAGACAGCTTTTCATGACTGTGACCAAATACCTGACAAGAACCACTTAGAGAAGGAAAAGTTTGTTTGGGGCTCATGGTTTCAGAGGTTTAGTTCGTGGTCAGCTGACTCCACTGCTCTGGGCCTGAGGGAAGGCAGAACATCATGGTGGGAAGGCAGAACATCATGGTGGAAAGGCATGGCAGAAGAAAGCTGCTCAGCTCATGGCAGCCAGAAAGGAGAGAGAGAGAGAGGAGCCAAGGACAAAATATAATCTCCAAAGACACATCCTCAGTGACCTACTTCCTCCAGCCAAGATGACCTACCTATAGTTACCACCCAGTAATGCATTCAAATTATTAATCTGCCCAATGTTATAGCTCTCATAATCAAATCATTTTACTTATAAACAATTGTTGTTTCAGTCAACTTTTTAGTTGGTGTAATTAAAATACCTAACAAGAACAATTTTAGAGTAGGAAAAGTTTATTTAGTTTATTTGAGCTGTTCACAGACAGCTGGCTCCATTCCTCAGAGCTCAAGGCAGAACATCATGGTGGAAGAGTGTGGCAGAGGGAAGCAGCTCAAATTTTGATCAAAAAGCAGAGAGAGAGACACACACACACACACTCCACTTACCAGATACAAAATATATACCCAAAGTCACACCCCCAGTGACCCACCTTATACAGTCACACCTACCTTCTTTCAGTTACCACTCAGTTAATTCCATCTGGGCATTAATTCACGGATTGGATTCAGGTTCTCATGACCTATTGTTCATCTCTAAATGTTCTTGCATGGTTTCACATATGAGGTTTTGGGGGACACCTAATATCTAAACCAGAACAATTGCCTAACATGAGCATTTCAGAGGACACCTCATATCTAAACCACAATAGCAGTCTTTATCTGAAATGCCTAGGACCAGAAAAGTAAGAAGTATATTGTACTTTAGATATTTTCCTGATTATAGAAAATCTGTATATGTGTAATGAGATATTTTGGGGCTAGGACTCAAATCTAAACAAAAAATTCATTAATATTTTCATAAATATATTATATGCATAATCTGAAGGCAATTTCATACAATGTTTTTTTGGTTTGTTTTTATTGGTACCAAGGATTGAACTCAGGGGCACCCGACCACTGAGCCACATCCAGCCCTGTTTTGTACTTTTATTTAGAGGCAGGGTCTCACTGAGTTGCTTAACGCCTCACCGTTGCTGAGGCTGGCTTTGAACTTGCAATTCTCCTGTCTCAGCCTCCCAAAGTGCTGGGATTACAGGCACACGCCTGTAATGGTGTAGAATCTTCCATTTGTGTCATGTCAGTGCTCAAAAAGTTTTGGATTTTGGAGCACTTCAGATTTGGGACTGCTGGATTATGGATGCTCAACTTGTATTTCTAACTCACAATTACTCTTTTAGAAAAGCCATTGTGCTGTTTCCTGCATTCTTAAGTGGATTTAGGATATAGGTCTACCTCTTCCTCAAGTCTACCATGGGGCTCTCTGGATGACTATTCCATGGTGCTAATGCTGTTCCCCTCACTCATCTTTAGGGGTCAGTGGTGCTTCCTTTTAGCCCAACTAGTGTCAAAATGATCAGGGGTTGGGCCACTGGACAACCATAGCCATTAGAAGTATATAAAAAGGCCTGGGGTTGTGGCTCAGTGGTAGAGTGCTTGCCCAGCACATGTGAGGCACTGGTTTGATCCTCAGAACCACATTAAAAACAAAGTAAAATAAAATAAATTTATTTTTTAAAAAAGAAGTAGTAGATAAAAATCCAGGTAGGTTCATATGGAAGGACTCTGCAAGGATTTCTTACCCACTACGCACATCTCTTGGGATTCACTACATACTGCTCCTTTGGGGATTCAGAGGCTGTTTTCTCTTTTTTTTTTAATTTTTTAATTTTTTTTTTTTTATTTTTTAAGTGCTCTGGGATTTGTGACCATATTCCACAGGCTTAAAGTTGACAACACATGAATTCTGAATAAGTGGGATTCTACCATATAAAGAGACAAAGACACACTCTCATCTTTCACACTTCTCCTTTCTCCCTCGCCTGTAAAGTCTCTAAATATTTCCTTTTTCCTAAAACTTTGCCTCTATCCTTCAATATTCCTGAAACTCCACCTACATGAGAATTTTCATCTCTTGCCTTGATATAAACAATTCTTTGTTTCACGGCTAAGGCTGAAATCTCACAAGGTTCTGTAGCAAAAACATGTCGAGGGCTATAAGTCACCAGAGACCCCCAGGAAGGCACAGTATCATATGAATGAGCCCCCAGCATGCATGTGCCAAAGCTCGAGCACCTGACATCCAAAAGAGGCGTGTCACCTGCCTCACCTCATGCACGGTAATTTTCCTATTGAAAACAAACCTAACAACAGAGAGAAAATATGGAGTGTCCTGTGTTATAACCTACTGTACAATATCCATAAGCAAGTCCTGTTCCATATAGCACTGTATTCCTTCAAAGAGAATGAGGGTTTGTTGAGGGTTTGTCTTTTAAAGGTAGTTTACACAGTAAAAAACAGTCGTGATCTATCACAAAATAAGTCAGGTTATCCTGGGGGCCCCAAGAGATGTCCTGGAACTCTCAAAAGCTGCACTGGCTCAGGAAGGTTTTCTGGGGCAGAGTTGGTTCCAGGAAAAGCAAGCAAAACAGGGTTCAATTGTCCTTGAAGTGTTCCTGGTAGAAAGGCCGGCTGGCCTGGCTTATCATTCCTTCATGAAGAGTAACAAGCGCACATGCTGGAGGGCCAGTGCTGGAGAACAGCCTCCGCTCACCCCCATCCCTTCCTATGCTGCAGATGGTTGAAGGGAAAGAACTAAGGACTCAACGCGAGTGCTCTGCACTGATGTGGTTGTTTTCATTTCAAATGTAACAACAAACAAACAAAATCCAAAAGAGTACTTGCAACCTCAGAGTCAGAAGGCGTGGGTCTTGGACCCCGCACTGCCGCTTGCATGATCTCATACAAGTCCTTTGATGACCCTGAGCCACAAGAGTCCCCTACATGGAAAAGTGGACAGTTGACTTGGAGTAGAGGTGTGCAGCCACCATGGCATGGAAGCATCTGGGGTACACAGAGCATTACTCAAGTGTGTTACATCATCAATACAGCTATCTTCACAAGAAAGTTGCCCAGGAACTCCAAAGCGATGTTTTTGTGATTCTAGTTAAGTGCTCCACTCTGAAACCCACAAGTGCATCTGAGCTGGTGAAGGGACAGGTTGCTCAGAGCCAAGGGAGCTCTTTGATGCGGTCAGGCAGAACAGACCAAAGAGTCAGGGCAGAGTTTCCCATGGATTCCACTTGCAAGCTATTTCCTTCTCAACCAAAAGCCCAAAGAGTTAAACTTTCTTTCAACGAATACTTGTACACTTCACATCTCATAGAGACAGAGGCCAGGAAATGGAGAGCAAGGAAGAACACAAGACAGAGAAAGGCAGAAAGAGGCAACACTGGGTATCAGGCAGAACTGTGCTATAGCTCTTAGGACCAGGAAGCTATGGCTACAAAAAGAGAGACAAATCAAAATATATGCCACTATTCTTGACAGAAATATTATGAGATAACTTGGCTCATTTTTTTCTCTGACAACACCAGTGTTTCATTATTGAGCCCTTGCTGGTTAATTTTGGTTGTTTCACATTGGGTATCTCATCCGTACTCCCAATAGTGCTTGGTACAATATTATGCACACAGATGTTATTTTATAGATGCTTGTTCAAAAATAAGAGAGAGATCAAGGAAGGAGGGGAGAAAAAAATTGTAAATAGTTGCTATCACATAAGTCTGTAGGAAAAGCAACAAGATTTGTAAACAGTTTGAAATAAGAACTAATGTATACTGCAATCTTTGAGGCTTGAGAGGCTGCGGCAAGAAGATCACAAGTTCAAAGCCAGCCTTAGCAACTTAGAAAGGCCCTAAACACTTAATGAGATCCTATCTCAAAATAAAAAATAAAAAGGGCTAGGGATGTGGCTTAGTGATTAAGTCCCCCTGGGTTCAAACCCTAATACCAAAACATAAAAGAACTAACATATATTTGAAATGTAAAATATATAGCCAAAGCATATGTGGTGAAATGGCTCTGTATTAAAATAGTCACAAATTGTAACAATCCTCTCATATTTTTACCTATTTATAATATTGTGATTTTTATATTTTTGTGTCATTAGGAGACAATCCTGCTGGACATGGCATGAACACAGTTCTCAGGAGTACTTGCAGTAGTCCCTAAGGGATGAGGCAATGTCCTCTGCAGCAAAGGGCCGAGGACTTACTTAATAGAAAATGATATAAGATGGCTATAGATGGGGGATTCCCCAAGCTCAGTGCTCCTCTGCTGTGACACCAGCCCACTGTGTGCACAGCATCCCTCTAGGACCATACCTCATGCTCTCTGGACTTGAGGACACAGGGAACTGACTGCGCTGATCTTCCTGCCATCCTGAATGATGAGATCTTTTGTCTCTGATCTAGGAGCCTCATGCCTTCTGTACACATCCAGGAAGTAGCAGAAAGCTAGATTGTTAGTTTTGTAAGTAGCACAAGATCAAATCCCAGATCTATCAATATTTTTATTTCAAATAATGATTACCTCCAATCTGAAAAAGAAAACAAAGAAGACTGGCTTTATAGTTGAGTTAAAGAAAAACTGGATTAGAAAATCATGCTTCTAATGATAGCATTTACCACATGCTATTTTTAAAAATGCTTTTTAAATTTTATGAAAACTTTCCTGCCTATGCTGGACTCTTGTATGCCCAGTTGTACCTGTGTACAAAGAATTTTATTTGTGCCATACATGCATCCTGCCAGGAACACTACTGTCCAAGAATCTGACTTATTTATTCTACTCTCATCCCTTTTTGAGGGTTTCTGTAGCTCTGCCGAAGCCAACAATGAAAGTTGAGATCAGTAGTTAATAAACAAAACAAAAAACAACAAAAATCCAAAAAAAAAAAAAAAAGCCCTGTCTTTGGCTCAGCTCAACCCTTTCTCTTTGCAGCAGCAGGTCAGAATAGCCCGTTAGAAATGGTGACCTGTACACACATTTGGCAGTGCCTACAACATTTGCTGACCTTTCTCACGTTCAGTTCTCTATGGCACTGGACTGAGGCCTCACCTATGGCTTACTGTAAACTGCCCAAAGTTCTGAGCCTCTTCAACCTCCCTCCTGGAGGGCAGAGGCCATGTTTTAGAATAACCTATGACTCCAGCAATAGGGTGCCTATGTACTCACCAGCAGCAACTCCATAATACTCAATATATAGACACTGAATTCATCATCATTTTTAGACCTTATTTGTGATGATATTTTTCAGTATCATTCTATTGGGATTAACAATTGGGACAGTAGCAAATAAGATCTTGGAAAATCTTATCCCTAAGATCCTTGGAAGTACTCCAATTATCTGTGGCATAAAAACTATTATAGACCTAAGACCGGGAATGCTTTCACTCTCTGTTAACTTGCTGTTCCATGTGCTTTCCTCTGAGACAAAAAGCCAGGCCAGGCCTTTCTCCAAATCAAGTCAGAGATGCTAAAAAATGAAAATTTTTTTAAAAAGCCATAAAACTTTAAAAAAATTGAACTAAAAGCTATGTTGATAACTATCAGTTATCTGTCAAAGTGTTCTTAAGCATACCTACCATCTGTGGACAATTAAATATAAAAAAATTTTAAACAGATTTTACAAAACTACAATTCAGGACTTCTATACGCAGATGACTTTTACTAATAGTCCTACAATATTTATACATCTTACTCAAAATAAACTATTCAATATTCTCACTTAAAATATTAGGTGATGCTTAATTTTACCTCACACTTAGCAAGATGACCTTGACCACATCCTCTTCTCCCCAAATCAGCCCTCTGCACATCTGTCCTCAGGATGTCCCAGAACATCAAGGTCCTCTCCATCCCCTGCCTCCACACCCCTGCCTCCCCTTCTTAGCCTGGTGACTCTTCAACAGTTTATGCCCAGGCTAATGAAACAACTTTCAAAAAAGAATCACATGGACTCTGTCTGTCCCAATTCAGAGAATTTCTAATAATCTAGTCTTCATAATGACAATGAAAAGAA